>JAJOOS010009606.1:0-49195 GCA_029582725.1 Solanum chiquidenum | reverse complement strand
AGAGGTGGTCTACTTGCCTAAGGAAGACCGGTATATATATATATAGCTTAATGGATCCACTAGCTACCTATGCGGGCACATAGTTTATGGGATAAGGTAGACGATCATTGAAACTCATGCCTAACTATTGGGGGAGTTTCTTGACCAAGGTTAATGAACTCTTCCACCTTAGCTTCCCTCAACTCTTGGAGAAAGAATCTATTAAGAAATGCCGATTTGAACAATTCCCATCCTACCTAGCCCGCTACTATATGTCTTCCACCCTTCCACTGATCATACCATACTTGATCAACATCTTTTAGTTGGTAGGCGGCTAACTCTGCCTTCTCTTCCAAAGACACCCCCATAATAACAAGAACTTTATAAACCTCATCAATAAACCTTTGGGGATCCTCTTCCACTTTGGAGCAATAAAATTCGGGAGGGTTCATTCTAGCAAAATCCTTAACCCTTAAAGCAGCCGAATTCACATTAGGATTCAGCAGAGCTATAACTTCTCTGTTGTCTTGAGCCATCACGACTTGAGCCAACATTTGGATAGTAGACCTAAACTCTGCATAGGTCACATTCTCAACCAAAGGATCAACCGGAGCTTGATTTGCTTGAGGAGGAGCTCCTTGATTCACATTCTCGTCTTCCATCCTTCTAGTGTTAGCCCTTCATGTATTCATATCCTGAAGATACAAGAGAAGGATTAGGAGAGGGACTTTATAGAGTTAAACTCTAAGGCATGACTTAAGTGTAATGAAAGAACTATAATTTCTTGATCATCTTGTAGCCTCTCATTCATAAATGTGGCACGCTTCACACATATATACAAGACTCTACTAGACATGGCTTATGAGACATCATCCTAGAATCATTCTAAACCTTGTGCTCTGATTACCAAGTTTGTCACGACCCAGGGGTACCCCCTAGATGTAACAAGGCACATAGAACCCCGAAAGGCATCATTTAAGCCACTTAGCATATCATAACATAAGCATAGAAAAATAAAGAGTAAAAATGCATTTCAAGTCCGAAATTTTCATAAAGGAATGTGAAAGTCTAGACTTGTCTCAATATAATCATCTATTACAATACTTGAATCAAATTAGGTCACATCCCATACAACATAATCCGAAAAGAAAATACAAGAATGGCACTACAAAGATAACATTTGTCCTCGAATCATGAGGACTCACCAACAAGCTAGGAGAATAAGCAAATCCAAGCTTTAGCCACAATGATGACCACCTTGAGAACCGGACCCTACACTTGGGGAAAATGTAGGAAAAACATGGGTTAGTACAAAAATGCACTAAGCATGATAGCCATGCATAAAAACCATGAAGACATGCTAAAAAGGATATTTTAGTTGAATGCATGCAATTTACTAAGCTAAAACATCATTTTGAAGATAATGGAAAAGCATAAATCATAAGCATATTCATTATATTGATCATCATATCATAAGAGGAACATACCATAAATACCCTCAAAGAAATGGATGAATAAGACCCTATAATCTCACCCATACTAAGAAAAGCTTCTTGAGTAGCTATAGTTCATTATTCATATTTTGTTCATATTGCTATTGTCATAATGGGGAATAATCCTTAATTGGCATAGACCATGTGAGCTTACAATGGAATCCGGTGTCTACACCACTACGAAAAAGGGTTGTCCTTCTTGCCTAAGGTAGAACCATACTCTTAGCTTAGGTGGATCCACTAGCTAAATACCTATGAGTGAACATAGTTTATGGGATAAAGAGATTGCTACTGAAAACCTGGACTCAACTAAGGTAGAAGGTTTCCATCTCATTAGATACATACTTTGGGAACCCGGACTCAACTAAGGTAGAAGGAACCCATTTGGAAAGCCGGACTCAACTAGTGTAAAATCTTTCATTGGGAAGCCGGACTCAACTAGTGTAGAAGTATCCATCTCATATTCATATCCACTCGGTGCTAAGCATTAATTCCTACGGATTACATATTAAGTCTTGACTTAAGTTCATATTCATGGAATAATTTCTTGACATCAATCCAATATAATTCATACTATAGCTCATAAATTCAATAGGTGCGAATAGCCTTTCAACCTTAGAATCATCATATTGTGAGAAAACCTTTCACATCATACCATATTCATACATAGGTGTGTTTATGAGGATAAGCTTTCAACAACACAACAACTAGATCATAATCATAATAACTTTACTCTCAAAGTGTTCTTAAAGCATATACATAAATCTCAAAATCAGGCATAATTCTCATACTTTTCCCTTCAAGGATCAAAGATCATATTCTATCAACACATCTAGAATTACTACATTAGACATGGATAATAACATAATTCAAATATCTCAATTACTACAAGTATAATCTCATAATATCCTTCTTTCATCAATTCACCCACATCACAAGGTCATAAATTGGGAATATGGGGATTTCATGGATTCTTAAGGATTTCAACATAAAAACTATAAAGCATCATCAATTCAATCATAATATAAAGTAATTCAAACATTAGAATTGTTTTTGAAAGGAATCCATGACTTGGAGTCAAACCCTAGCTTTTGGGGAATTTCTATCTTTGAAATTAGAGTTTTGAAGGGGCTCCATGGATGAATTCTATCGATGGATAAAGAGCTACCATACCTTAGCAATGAAATCCAATGAATTTGAGAAGAAAACCTTGCTCCTTCAACCCTAGCTCCAACTTCCTTCTTCTTCTTCCTTGAAGTTCTAGAGAGAGTATTTTTAAAACAAAGTCACTTAATATTAATTAAAACTGGAAAACCCCAAAGTACCCATCAACTAGCTCACCAAAACCATTTTCAGGTCACCACCCACGACCCCTCAGAGATGGACTGTGATTGGACCCACGGTGGTGAAGCATGGGTCGGGGTTTCGGAGAGCCTCATTTGCAGGCTTTATCTACGGCCCCTCACCCACGAGGTGTGGTCGGACCAAGAGGCGTGGGTCCCCTCCATGGGTGACTGCCCAGGCAGTTTCTAGGGGTCCTCCTCAAGGACCCATGGTTGGTCCTTGGGGGTCGTACCTTGAAGTTCTAACACGAAACCCTTTATTTTTAAGTACGTGGAGTTACATTTACAGTTCTAACCCTCATGTTAAGCTCTAGTTTAGCTTACTAGTTTCCGGAGTGTTATACTGTATGCCACCCAAACCAAAACTCAATCTCAAAGTCATTGATAAACCCCTAGTAAGTCTGTGCGATCCAGTTCACATCTCATATCCATATCTAAACTCAAAGGCGAAAATACATACAACCTTTAACTCCTAACCAATGTATACAATAGGTCTTATTACTTCGCCTTTCTTAAATTCTTCCCATGACGCATATTTTAAATTCTTTTAACTCTTCAATATACCAAACTATTGTTCCTTTCACTAACTCACTTACCAATCTTATCATTTGACCAACAACTCATGGCATGTTACCTTTTACTCTAAACCAATACCTTTAAGTGAAAACCTTCCTTAGGTCTTTTAACAATCAAAAGTAAAATACTTTTTGACCTAAACCATGCACAAGTTCTTTAAAATGTTCAATATTCAATGCGATCGATCCTTTCTTACCTTGCCAATCCATAACTTGACAAAACATACTAACATGATAGTAGACTTACAATGAAAAACATAATTTCTGATTCCAACAGTAGCAATTACCAAACTATAAACCACAAAGAAGTTATCATAACACTCGAGCCGAATGTCTGAAGATTTCTTTCTCAAATCTTATCCAACAGCTTCTAATTCATATGAATGACACGTAACACTATTACCATAACCAAAGCAAACTAGATAGAACCACGTGTCTCTGAAGATGCAATTTTGGCCCTTGCAATCAAAGTAAATATCATTGTTCTCGCCTCATTCTGAAGGCTAATATACATTCTACTATTTCTTTCCATTTATGACTCTAGCTCATTTAAATTCTATTTGAGCGGTGTCTCAACGAATCCTACAACTTCCCATACGATCATGCTACTCACAAAATAGTAGCAACACACAACTTTAGAGACCAGAACTCACAACATAGAAGAAGAAAAATAATGCAACTATGAATTGAGTTTGATGGACGTGGGGTGGTAGCGTGGGTGGGTAGGGTATTCTGGCAAAGAAGAAATTAGGAAAGGAAGAATTTTTCTTTTCCATTTTTTTTCTAAAAATATAATTTTGTTATAAAATTAAAGCAAAATAAGACAAGTATAGAAGATGAAAGCAATACAAATAGCGAGACAAGAGATGAGAGCTTTTCTTATTCTTCCAAGTATTCAAGTGTATCCCCAATCTTCAAGTGTATCCAATATTAACTCTAATGCCTCTATTTATGGTATTACATATAGGCATACAAAGGTTAGTCATAAACATGACACTAACCATAAAATTTATGGAGACATTAACCATATAAGTAATGGAGGAATATCAAAGGGGAAGGTTATGGAGGTGTGGAAGTTACTATACATTATGGTGTAATTACACCTTGAAGTTATGGACATCCACATAAATAATTACAATACTCCCATTGGATGTCCAATAATATGCATCATTACAACCTTACTAGGAAAAATCCTGCAGAAAAATTTTAGTGAAGGAAGAAGAGTACATATATCTTGTAATACGCATTGATTGTTGCCTCATTAAAAACCTTGTTGGAAAAACAATCGGGAAAAAACCTAAGCCAAGGGAAAAAAGTGCAGTGCCTATTTACTTTCCCTGATGAAAACATCACTTAACATTTTAGAGATAACACATATCAATCTTGTATAAATTTTGTTGAAGAAATGCTTGAAAATACTTCGGCAAAATATGCTTATTTTGTTTCCTTCAATATATTCTTCTTTCATTTGAGTTACCCAAGAAACATTGTGTTCATATAATATTGAAACCTTCTCCTTCGAAAAAATACACAACTCATGTGTTGAGTCACTTGCTTTATATGTTGCTACTATCTTGGTCAGACTTGAATATGTATCAATAATTGAATGTCTTGTAAATTTGTTAATATGGCAGTACCCTCATATGAAAATAGATTGTTTGAAGAAAGGACTTCATGTAATACCTTGCATTTATATTGTAACATCCCGCCTTAGAAAGAGCTAAATATGGAAAGAAGCTAAGCTGAAATTTTACAAGTTGTGCTTAAGTTTTGAGTTTAGGGTCAACTTCAAATGACCATAACTTTCAGTACACGATGACTTATGTGGCCCATAAGATATAAAATGAAATTTCTTGGAATCTTCCACAACCGAGTTTGCTAATTTTCAAGCTTGTATGAGGGAGATATGCCCATTTGAAGTCAGGTTGTCCAATAAAGGAAAGTTACCCGAAAATGTGAGGGGTATTTTGGTTTTTTCCTTACCCAATCAGATTAAAATGTTTTTAGTAAATATTTCGGGGTCAAATCTTATTTGGGTCAGTTTTACAATCCTATACTATGCTTAGGGTTATAGAGGAGATTCAAGAATAGGAAAAGAGGAGAAAAGGAAGAACGAACAAGGTTTTCCCGAATCGAGGATTTGTTTCGCCAAATCGAGGTATGTAAGTTTTCATAGTGTTGGATTCGTTCACCCACGCCAATCATATTTTACATTATCCAATTCATCCCTAAAGATTGAGGAATTAAGTTCTTGATGAGTTTCTTGAAGAGTTATTATTCGTTCTTGAATCCTGATGTTTGATTGAGTTCTTGAGGTGAAGATTTTGGTAAGGGATTGAGTAAATTGATAGTTCTTGAATGGGTTTTACTGGAATTTTCCTGAGTTATAAGAATTCAAGAGTTTTTACCTTAAAATTTTAGTGCGTATTAGTTGAATCGAGTTTGGGAGAGGAAGAAAAGATCGAACAGAAATTGGCGCCCAAGTCCGTGTCGCAGACTTGCTCCCCCAGGAGAAATTTCTCTCTCCGCGTCACAGAGAGAACATGGACTCCAGTGTTTCAAAAATTATTTCGCGACCAAATATTATAATTCATTTCCGCGTCGCGGACTTGCTCCTTAGATAGTGTTTTTGGACCATTTCTCATTATTAACTATCTAAATATCATTTAATCATCACGATATCCTTCATATCATAAAGCATAACCTTGAATTTATAATTAAATTTCAAGGTAGAGTTAAGAGTTAAGTCTTGAGAGTTCTTTCGAGTCACTTTGAGAAGTTTTTTTACAATCTTTTAAAACGTGTTTTAACACTTGAACATTTGAGTTGAGGAAAAGTAGAGTTTAGTTCATTTTCTTTAAAATGATATATGGGAACTAAGTATTCCCAAGAGCAAATGTTTTTACATTTAATATGAGAGGAAACACCAATTTCCAAAAGAGTTCATGAGCAGTTTTAAGTACTATCACTTTTTAGAGAAACCTTTTGAGTAATAATCTCAAAGTTGAGGAAGGGGAAATGTTTTCTTTAAAACATAATGAGCTAAGTTATATTTTGGGGGTAGTATTGAGCACCGATGTGGGGGAGAGTTCTAACAACTCACAGCCCCCATAAACCATGTAGCCCATATGGGTAGAAAGGGTCATACTTTTTAGATGATTCCTTATTGCTTTTTAAGCATAGACTAATGGATCCACAAAGTTGAGGATTTCTATACCCTGGCAAAGTATTGGATAGTTCTGGCAGCGTGGGCTACACGTTGTATCATTGCATAACTCATAGTGATGGTTGTCGGTTAGAGAATTTTCCAAACAGAGTATTTTGTATTTTTATATACAAACTGAGTTATTATTGTATTTTTAAATACATTGAGAGTCTATTACTATTTTACATGCTTTATATAAACTGCACTTCTATTATAATTTTATATTGCATTGAGTTGAGTATCCATGAGTAGTTCTTGAGTTGAGTAGAGTCGAGGTGAGTATGTTTCTTTTTTATGAGTTCAAGCTTGTAGGTTATGTTCAGTATTCCCTTTACATACTCATACATTCCATGTAGTGATGTCATTTGACCTGCATCTTTCGTGATGCAGATACAGGTAATAGGATCATCAACTAGCTCTTCATTGATCCAGACGAGTTCCACAGTTGTTTGGTAAGTCTCCTTGCTTCCAGAGGATCCCTCATTTATTTTCTGTTATTTAGTTTGTTAGGATGATCGGGGGTCTTGTCCCGACATCTCTCATAGTATTAGAGGCTTCACAGATAAATAGATAGTGGTTCATGAGTCTTGTTCAAATCAGTTGTTATGTTCTAGACTTGAGTTGTCCTTGAGGCCAGTTTGAATGTTTTATTTCTAAAATATTCTTCGACTATATTTTGAAATTTTGAGTTAAAGTTTACATTTCATTTCATCTTATGTTGATTAAGTTTTCTGCAGAGAATTGAGTCAGGCCAACGGTTGCTTAGGGCCAGCAATGGTTTTTGAGTGTCGGCCACATCCAGGGTGTAGGCTCGAGGCATGACAAACTTAGTATCAGAGCACATAGTTCAAGCGTCATAGGGTGGCTATGAAGTCTTGTCTATAGAGTCTTAGATATAGATGTGAAGCATGCCACATCTATAATTAGGAGGCTGCAACATTTAGGAACTATTTCACTTATTTCGTACTCTTTTCATGCAATAGAGTTTAACTCTATGAAGTTTCTTTATAATTTGTGCATGCGCGTATCTTTCAGATTATGCCTCCATGAAGAGTTGTCTGAGGTCATCCTTCTATGAGGAATGTTGAGGATCAAGGGGTACCTAATGCACCAGAAGTGCAACTCCAAGGAAATGTCATAAATGTTGAGTTCCGAGATGCTATCTGAATGTTGACTAAAATGGTGGCCAACCAAGCTGGTCAGCAAGAAGGGATCGATAGGATGTGGCTAATACATCCAAAATTGGTGAGTTCTTAAGGATGAATCCTCCAGACTTCACTGGTTCAAGTATCACTAGGGATCCAGAAAACTTCGTGGAGGAATTATAGAAAGTGTTTGAGGTTATGCATGTTGTTGATGTTGAGCGAGTAGAACTAGGTGCATACCAGCGGAAGGATGTTGCTAGAGTGTGGTACGAGCAATGGAAGAAGAGTAGAGTTTAGGGTGCACCAATTGTGAGATGGGTTATGTTTGAAGGTGCCTTCATGGGGTACTTCTTTCCCCGTGATCAGAGAGAGGAAAAGGTAAGGGTTCCTCACTCTTAAGCAGGAATCTATGAGTGTGCATGAGTACAGCCTCAAGTTCACCCAACATTCCCGCTATGCTCCGGAGATGGTTGATTACATGAGGATCAGGATGAGTTTGTCTGTTTCTAGGTTCTCTCGTCTTTCAAGAAAATAGGGTAAGGCAGCTATGTTGATAGGAGATATGGACATAGAAAGACTTATGATCCATGTGCAGCAGGTTGGGGAAGATAAGTTGAGAGATAGAGAAGAGTTCAGAAACAAGAAATCTAAGACAATTAGGAACGAGTCCAGACATTAGAAGAGTAAGGCGAACCAGTCGTCTTTCCAACAAAAGTAAAATGGACCTGCTCCATCATCTGCTAGTTCACCTGCACCAAGGAACAGAGGTGAGTTCAAGAATCAGAATTCGTACAATTTCAGAGCTAGACCTGCACAATCTCAGGGTTGTGTGGCACAAGGAGGTAATGGGACTCCTTCATGTGCTAAGTGTGGTAGGAAGCACTCAGAAGTGTGTCATTATGGCTCCACTGGTTGCTTCAAATGTGGTCAAAATGGTCACTTTATGAGAGAGTGCCCAAAAAATAGGAAGGGTTGTGGAAATGGGGGGAAATAGAGCCCAATATTCCTCAGTGACTCCACTAGATAGAGTTGTACCTAGAGGAGCTACTTCAGGGACAGGTGGAGGGGAAAACCGTCTATATGCTATCACCAGTTGCCAAGAGCAAGATAATTCGTCTAATATAGTCACTGGTATGATCAAAGTCTTTAGTTTTGATGTATTTGCTTTGCTAGATCCATGTATGAGTCTATCTTTTCTGACTCCATATATAGATATGAGGTTTGATATTATTACCGAGCAACTTCTTGAGCCCTTCAATGTTTCCATATTTGTTGGTATCTAGCTGAGAGAATTTATCGTGGTTGTACCATTTCAGTCAATCACAAGGACACCATGGCTGACTTAGTCGAGTTAGACATGGTAGATTTTGATATTATTCTAGGTATGGACTGGCCTCATGCATGTTATGCCTCAGTTGATAGTAATACTCGAGTAGTTAAGTTCTAATTTCCTAATGAGTTAGGTATAGAGTGGAGGAGTAGTTCAGCAGTGCCTAAGGATCATTTTATTTTGTACCTTAAGGCGAGAAAGTTAGTTTCCAAGGGGTGCATCTATCACTTAGTCCGAGTTAATGACTCTAGTGTTGAGACACCACCTTTTCAGTCAGTTCAAGCTATGAGTGAGTTTTCAGAGGTCTTTCTATATGATCTTCATGGAGTCCCTCATGAGAGAGAAATAGACTTTGATATAGATATTCCTCCCGATACTCGTCCTATCTCTATTCTGACATATAGAATGGCTCCAGCTGAGTTATAAGAGTTAAAAGAGCAGTTGAAAGACCTTCTTGAGAAATGCTTCATTCGACCAAGTGTCTCACCTTGGGGCTCTCTGGTCTTATTTGTGAGGAAGAAAGATAGTTCTTTTAGAATGTGTATATATTACCGTCAGTTGAACAAGGTTACTATCAAGAATAATTATCATCTTCTGAGGATTGATGATCTTTTCAATCAACTTCAGGGTGCCACTTGTTTTTCTAAGATAGACCTCAGATCAGACTATCATCAGTTGAGAGTAAGAGAAAGTGACATCCCTCCGATGGCTTTCAGGACCCTAGATGGTCATTATGTTTCTGGTCATGTCTTTTGGTTTGATTAATGCTCCTTCAGCATTCATGGACCTTAAGACTACTTCTTCAAACTCTCAAGAATAGAGAGTTGTATGCTAAATTTTCCAAGTGCGAATTTTGGCTTGAGTCTGTGGCTTTATTAGGCTATATTATTTCTGGTGATGGGATTCAAAATTGGCCTAGACCCACATCTCCAACTTATATTAGGAGTTTCTTTGGATTGGCTGGTTATTATAGGAGGTTTGTCGAGGGGTTCTCATCTATTTCATCCCCGTTGACTCAGAAAATAGTTAAGTTTCAATGGTTTGAAGATTGTGATAAAATCTTTCAGGAATTGAAAACTAGTTTAAGTACTGCCCTAGTATTTACCTTACCAAAAGGTACTCAAAGTTTTGTTATGTATTGTGATGCGTCCTGTAACACCCCAGATTCAAGAAATACCAAAAATGCAAATTTTTCAAAACTGTTGGTGCCACTGACGGAGGCCAAATCACGGCCCGTAGTATGGGCCACGAACCGTTAGTAGAGTCTGTGATTACCCACCTAAGAATCGCCAGAAAGTCACAACCCACGGCAAGACCTACGGACCATAGGTGGGACCATGATCCGTGGTCCAGATCTGTGGATCATGACCCTCAACACCGAGCCTCAAACACCAAATGATGCCCAGCCAAGACGGACCATCGGTCAGTCCACGGTCCGTCAGTTAGGGGTCATCGATGACCCCGTCAGATTTTAAGTTGGGGTTGTTTTGGTTTTTTTCCTATGCGTTGGACATTTAAACTACGTCGTTTTACTTAGTTTAAGCACAGTAAACTATTTAGAACTTACCCCCAAAACATTCATTCACTAAAATTCACCAGAACTTAGAGCAAAAAAAAGGAGAAAGATTTGACCAACCCCTCCAGAACACAGAGGAGGTTTTCTTCTGTTCTAACCCCGAAATCGAAGGATTTCTCCGTACATTTTGTCAACAGGTATGTGGGATTTCACTAGTGGGTTCCTGTCATCCACTAGGTCCCTAAAATTCAGTCAAATTTTTGATTCGCTATATCTTGCTTAGACCTAGGGTTTTTAAAACCTTAGATATTGGTAGTGATTTAGTTGTTATAGTATTCTTAATCAGATTATCATGCTTTCTTGAAGTCATTGCTTAGTTCCTTGCATGAAACTCAGAACCCTAGTTGTGTAGATTCTCTTAGTTCATGAATTATACTTGCTAGGTCAGTTAAACAGATATACATGCTCCATTTTCAAATGTTTCAGTATTAGTACCTAAATGTTACATTCTCATATTTGCATGTCAGAATATTGAGCTATCCAATATTTCAGTTATGTTGTGTCATACATATTTCTAGTTGGTAGTAGGCTTATTACCGAGTTGAACTAGGGTTCAGCGTACCCTCATAGTCCCTGAACTATGTACCTTTGTAGGTTTATAAGTCCCCTCTGTTAGGCATCAGATTTAGTGATCACGCCAGGCATGCCTTTATACCCCTAGCAAGGTATACTAGTTTCTCTCGGTGGGGCGTATACATCGGACTCTGCATTCAGCTCACATGGTTTTATGTTGGTTAATAGTAGCTCCCACAGTCAGACTCTAGTGCATTTGACCAGGTTTTCAGTTATACTTCAGTATTCAGTCTCAACATGTTAAAATCATGATTAGTACTTGGTCATTTCATTTAGCTTAGTTTTTAGTTATATTTCAGTATCTATGTTTCTGTTCAGATTATGTCATTACTGAGTTATGTTTGTTCAGCTTTTATACTTTGTTCAGCTATTATCTATGTCTTATATGCTTAGTACATTCCAAGTACTGCTGCATATCTGGACTACATCCTTTCATGATGTAGGTTCAAGTATTCAGCATCCAGATCACGCATAGATTGGTTCCCAATCCGTATTCAACAGCTTCAGCGGTGAGGCCTCATACTTCGAGGACAATAGACTTGACTTTCATATTTAGTCTCTTATTTCAGTTTTCAGTTTTACTAGAGTTAGTTGGGGGTATGTCCCAGTAACTCTAGTCAGTAGAGGCTTTACCGACATAGTATTAGATTTAGTTTTAGATTTGAGTGAATGTTCAGTATTGTTGAACTCTTGGTAGTTTTATATAAATTCAGATCAGTATTGGGTATTCCCCATCTTTCAGTTATCTCTTATTTTAGCTTCCACATAGTATCTATTTATTCAGTATTTTCAGTATGCTTATGAAATACCTGACTCAGGGTTAGCTTGGGGTCATTCGTGATCCTAGGTCACGTGTTACGTCAAGGGGGTAGCCTCGGGAAGTGACAAACTTGGTATCAGAGAATTAGGTTCAAGAGTCCTAGGATGTCTCAAAGTCATACTATGTAAAGTCTCTTTCATGGGTGTGAAGTGCACCACATCTATGAGAGGGAGGCTACGAAGTGTTTTAAGAAAAACTTCATCTTTTTTGTTTTACTTATCATGTGAGGGTATGATCCAACTTCTCCTTCTAATTTGTCGTTATACGTTTTAGATCATGCCTCCTCGTAGAGCTTATTCACACAATGCTAACGCAGTTCCTCCAGTCCCGTACCATGATGTTACGAATGCAAAATTCCAGAATGCGATCCAACATTTTGCTCAGAGTGTAGCCAACCAGAACAATCAGCAGGTCCCAGTTCCTACTAATACTAATGGTGGATTAGTGGCAGCTAGAGTTTGAGATTTTCTTCGAATGAATCTGCCTGAGTGTCTAGGGTCGCTGATTGGTGAGGACCCACAAAACTTCATTGATAAGGTTAAGAAAGTCTTTTGAGTGATGCAAGTAACTGGTAATGATAGGGTAGAGTTGGAATCCTACCAACTTAAGGATGTGGCTCACATCTGATTCACTTAGTGGAAGGAAAACAGGGGTGCGGATGCAGCTCCTGTGACTTGGGAATGCTTTACTGGATCTTTTCTGGACATGTTCTTCCCGAGAGAGTTGAGGGAGGCTAAAGCTCATGAGTTCATGAATTTGAGGCTAGGTACCACATTAGTTAAAGAATAAGGACTTAAGTTCCCCCAGCTCTCCAGGTATGCTCCACATATAGTTGCCGATCCAAGGGAACAAATGAGTAAGTTTCTATTTGGGGTATCCGACTTGGTAAAGACAGAGTGCAGGAATGCTATGCTGCTAGACAATATGAATATCTCTAGGCTTATGACTCATGCTCAGCAGGTTGAGGGAGATAAGCTTAGGGAAATGGCTAAAGACAACAAGAAAGCTAGACAAGGGAATTATGACTACTCTCAGCAGAAATCGAGTGGTGGGAATAGCTCACAATTTCTGCAGAGATATACAGCCCTAGCACCTTCATCAGCTAGTGCTCCATCTCCCAGGTTTCGACAGGATCAGAAAGGTAGGGCATCAGGCTCTAGGTCTCAGGGGAGTGCTTCAAGTAATTGGACCTTCCCAACTTGTCCAAAGTGTGGTAAGAACCATCCGGGCGAGTGTTTTGTAGGCAAGGAAGGGTGTTTTGGGTGTGGTCAGTCTGGCCATAGGTTGAGGTATTGTCCTTCTGTCAGGCAGGGGCAAGGAGGTAAAAAAAATAGGGCTCAGTATACAGTTCCAGTAGCACCAGCAGGTCGCCCAACTCAGTAGGGTGATTAATCTAATACAGGTGGTGGTTAGCGCCAGAATAGGTTGTAACCTCTCCAGGCTTGCCAGGACCAGGAAGATTCTCCTGCTGTGGTCATTGGTACATTATGAGTCTTTCATTTTAATGTTTATGCATTGTTAGATCCAGGAGCAGCTTGATTGAATAACGTTATCAAAGACACTTCATCTGATTCTAAGCGTCAACAATCGTTAGTCATTATATAACCCAACTAAATGAGTTGGGGTTGAATCCCATAGGGAGTGGTACGTGGTTAAGATTCAATGGGAAAGTACGAATATGCTCAAGCCAATCATAGGAATAAACATTAGCGAATAAAAACATAATTCAAATTAGGGGTGACACGAATGTCAAATAACAGGGGGGTTGTGGTTTGAAATTATCAACTACTGCAGCATCAAACAACACAAAAATAACAATAATGAGACGGGTTCTTGGGATGTGATTTGATTATTGGCTAATGTAGACAAATGGGTAATTACAATTGTTAGGAAATAGCTGATTATTAGTGACTAAGCTAGACTATAGGGGAGGTAAACTTTCTCTTGAACAATTTACACCGAATCAAGTCAATTTCTCTCGAACATCGACAAGCATGCAAAATAAGAACAGCCTACGCCTTAGTCCATTCACTCTCTCGAGCTGAATATTTGGAAAAAGATTTATGATTCACTCTCTTGAGCTGAACCCATGATAACCCAATACCCATAGACCATCAACAAATAATCTTGGTTTTAAAACCTCTCTCTCGAGCAAGCCAAAAACATAGAGGTAGAATTGCATTTGCAGCTACAATTCTTTAAATTAAACCACAATTACTGATTGAAATCACTTCTAAACAACATTTAAACTAATAAATAGCAATACACATAAGCTAAATAAGCTCATAATTACATAATCACACCCTAAGAATTGGGGTTTTAGCTAGACATCATAAAAAGATAAAAATCGTTACCAAATTGTGTTTCCATCAACTGGGTAAGATTAATTTCATCGTTACAAAGGTCTAAATTGAAGAATCTCAAAGACCCACTTCCAATTTCTCAAAAGTGAAAAACTTCAATTCTTCAAAGCTAACGAAAACTTGTCTCAATACTCAGAGTTCAAAAAAAAATCTCTAATTGATAAAAGATATTAAAAGATATCAAAGATTATAAATTAAAATGTTCAAAAACGTATTATAGTCACCAAAAATATGTTGCGAAGGATCATTCGGCGCAGTAAGTCGGGCTCGCTGATCAGCTCGGTGATACACCCTTTGGTCAGTTCCATCGCCTTTTTGCTTTCGCCTTCAACATCATCAAGTTCTGTAACTTTGGGCGATCCAACACTACATCGCGGAACAACTCGACGACACGCCGACTGCTCCTTTCTCTCGCCAACTTGATTTTCTCATTCAGGGCTTTGCACACGAAAACTTTGGGAGAGATGGTGGCCATTCGCCGACTCACCAAAGGGACTTGTTGATCACTAGGCTTTCATTTCTTCGTTCTTTCAGCTCGCTTAGTTCCTTTTGCAAATTAGTGTCCATGCTTGGTTCCTCAATCAAAATACCTGGAAATTAAGGATGTTACATCAGTTATTGGCATAGAATAAGCATTTGAGGACACTAAATCTATATAAATAAAGCCCTAAATGAGTCCAAATCTCGAACTCACCAACACCCCCAACCTAAACTTTTGCTTTTCCTCAAGTAAAACTCAAGTTCAGCAATTTAAAAAAGATGTCTCAAACAGTGCTACACAAGACTCAATCTTGAATGCACACAAAGAGACTCAACTTACTCATGCAAGGATCAATTGTGCACTAAAAGATTCAAGTTGTGACTCACCATTACCAAAGATTCTCAAGTTCACTATACTTGCTTCAAATGTAAGTTCAAGATGAACAAAGGTACTCAAATTCTCTCACACAAAGAATGATTCCCTATTCACACACAACAGTTCGATAATTTATAGATCCGAATTCCATACAACTCTCACAGTCAAAAAGATGAACACATGCATGACTTCGCCCATAGGTTTGCCTTTATTTCCCAATCAACACTTGTTTCACCTCACTCAAGATCAAAAAGGTCTTTTCAAGGCTTGTAATGGGACTGAGTGTAAAGGTATGGCCATTTAGGCTCGGTGGCTGCTATCCTCATGAAATGTGGTGTGAACAACACTTTCTTCCCTTTTCTTCAACATTCTCATATATGCTCAAAATTCACCTCATTATTCATTTACCATGGAACTTTCAACACCCCATTTCTCTTGCACTTTCACAACTTTATTTCAAACTTTTTCATTCTTTTTCTTTATTCTTTCTTCTTTTATTTTTCTCTCTATTTTTTTGTATGGAGGGGTTCCATCTGTTTCAAAGTCATGGGTAACGGGGAATTTCTTCACATTTCTTGATTTACCTTCTCTATTCACCACACCCCCAACTTTGGATTTTGGCCTAAGTTGGCTATTCAAACAAACCACATCTCATGAGGATTATGGGTGAAGGGATAAAGACAAGTCACAATTGCATCAAGTTTCTTCCAAGAAAAAGGGTAAGGCTCAAAGGGTGCTCAAACAAAGGTCACACACTCACAAAGTAGGCCACAAAGGAGGTATACTGTCAAATTGTTTCACTCTTTAAAATTGTTGCCTAAGATCATTTCAAGAGCTTGCATCACTTAGTCAACTGGACTAACAGGGTAAATTCTAGGTGTTATGACACAAGGTTCACAGTAATCTCATCACACAAGGCATTGGTACTAATATCAAACAAGACTCCACACTTTTACTAGTGTGCAATGCTCATCATAAGGGACTCATTCGATAATCGTCTAGTCACAATGAAATGCAAAGAGTTCACATATTGTTTATGCAACTTCATTTGGCCTCATCGTAGCCGCACATTCATTTTTGTTCGATTATGAGCACTATTCAAGTCATCGGTATTGATCAAGATCGATACTCAAATTTGCAAAAGAACAGCCACATTCAAACACAATCAAGAGGTGGCACAAAATTTTCCAGAAGGGTGTCAAAAACCATTTACAATTAAAACAAGTAGCTACAAGCTCAAATATCCACAAACACAATGCTGAGACACAATTTATAGCATAAAACCCAATAAATAGACAAAATTAATATTCACAAGAGGTAGGTATAGAAATACCTCACCCCACCACAAAACAAAAGCATGTCCTCAAATGCAAGAAAATATCCAAAGAGTCAATAAAAAGGGACAGAGATAGAGGTAAAGAAGATCATGTCTAAGCATTCGCTCCATTTTTCAGGGCATCAGTGCCTGGTGTCACAGTAGTTTGATCATGGGCATCAGTGCCCGAAATCATATCAAGAACAATACCAGCTCCACTAGGGCCTGCCATGGACGTCTGTTAGTGATATCTGAATCAACGATTGTACAATCGTCTCCTCCATATCTGGCAGGTCTCCATATATTCTCTTATCCCTCGCCTCTATCTGCTCCCCCTCGATCTTTGTCTCCAACTCATCAACTGTCATATCATCTCTCAACACGTTTTCGGTGGTAACCGAAGGAATCTCAGAACTGGGATAGGCATCCACATTATTTGTTGCCTCTAATAATGAAGTGAAGTCTGTAGACTTGAGATGGTCTACATCCTTCCCCAAATCTGCCACTTCGGCTTTCAAAGATGTAACCTCAGAAGACTCCCCCTATCGACCCTCACAAGCCGTAACTCCCGCAGTCAAATCATCAACAGAAGTCTGAAGGGGGGTTAGTGCAGTAAGGATGGCACTCTCAATCATCCATGGGATTGCAGCCTCTAATCGGGTATCCCGCATATCAACCAAATGGGCTAGGTGCCCCATCTTCAAGATCATAGCCTAAGTAATCATGGCAGGCTGGGCTGCAGTAGAAGTACCAGAAGCCTGGGAGGAAGAAGTGGGAGTAGATGTACCCGAAGGCCCGGAGGCCAGAGTAGGCAAGGATGCCTCTGCACGAATCGTCTATATGTCAATCTCCGGGGATGTGTCCACCAGAGCAGCTCTCTTCCTGTCTACCTCCTCTCGAGTGTACTAGGCATCTATACGTCGGATGTCGGTGGAGGATGAAGAGGTGACCTCAATATCTCTCATCGCATCCTGAGGAACTCCAGCACGCTGGCATAGCTCCATAATCAACACAGGTAAGTGAAGGGACGTCCGAACTATTTGGGCCTCATGGCCATCGCTTGCTTAATGATAAGTCCCAAGTTGAGCTGCCTTCTTGCTAAGATTGATCCTAAACAAGTTGCCTTCACATGACGGAGGATGGATTCATTCTGTGAAGGTATGATGGAGCTGCTGATAAATCTGAATCAATACCGTGCAGCTACATTCAAATCCTTCTTCTCTATCTGGACTCCCGCCTCAATCCACCTCAGGGTGGTATCAGAAATAAGAGGGCAAGCCATCCCTTTAAGTCATCCAGGGACTGAGTTGTCACCAGGACCTCATAGTCATGCTCAAACCCTGTGTCTCTCTCAAGTGCAGCGCTTATGAGATCGCTGCAACACCTGACTTCTTTACCCCAGACCATAACCGACTTCACTGGTCTGAAGGTAGTGGCCTTCTTCTTCCCCTGGGGAACCAGATTACCGTAAGAATAGTAGAACTCACTGACCCAGGTGGGGATATATGGGCCTCGAGGACTGGTGAAGATTTGGAATCTGTGCCACTACAGTATCTCCCTCACACTAGAATATCTTCCCTCTAGGCCCTCCGTGGATGATAAACATTCCTCAAGAATAATCTGCAACCCATCCATTTTTAATCTATTAAAGAGTCGGGGAGGAGGAACTACTAGTGGCACTGGAGGTGCTGGAGCTGGCACTGTACCCGCTGGAGAGGAGGTTGTTAGGTCTCTCGAGGAGTCAGGGCGAGACTTACACGGATCTCTACTCGCCTAGACTGTAGGGGTTGGTCATCCTTCGGCTCAGATAGTACTGCTTGGGAGTTAAAGGCCTCTCCCTCGCTGCAGGAGTTGTGCTCCGAAACCTCAGATGCTGGCCTCTTGCCTTTGCCCTTGCCTCCCTTAGGAAGTTCTGTTCTTTCCTTCTTAGAAGGATTGGCTCCTCCTTCATTTATCATGATGCCCCGTGCTCTTTTACGGGGTGGCCTGTCAAGGTTTCTTCTATCCATATCTGCAAAAACATCAAAAAGAGTTAGAATAGTTCAAGAAAAGTTGCAGAAGAATAGTTGCAGACCGACTCACCGAATCAGTCGGCAGCCGAATTTCTTTAGCGAGCCAGATTGGGCTCGCCGAAAGGATTGGCTTTAAAAATTTCTAGAAAAATGGCATCTCGGCGATGGGAAGGGCCTTTCGGTGAATCACCGACAGCATTCGGCGAGCAAGGACTAGCCCGCCGAAAGTTACAGTGCATTTTAGGGATTAGATGCGCAGCAAGGGCGATCAAGAAAGACAATCGGTGAGTCACCGAGTGCACTCAATCAGCGAACTCAGGCTTCTCGCCAAAAGTTACAAAACCTAAACTCCAAATTTAGCATGAAATTAAAAGCGAACTATGGGGATTCGGTGAACCGCCGAGTGGTTCAGCGAGCTCGACCCAACTCGCCAAACTGCCCAACGTGCCTTTTCAACCCCTACTTCTAAATTCAACCCCGTAGCCCCTGAAAACAAAATCAAAAGATGCACTCATTCAATTAGACTTAGACCCATTACATCCATGCCCCGTGATACTCAAATTTCTCTCGGTTTGGCAAAATTTGGGCATTTGATGACTTATGCCCTTAGGAATGACGTCAAGCGCTCCATCATCGAGCAAAATACGTCATTTGGCACAAATGTTGGTTACTTAGACTTCACCCGATGAGACCTAACATTAACAAAGCAACACCCAATAATTTCATCAATTTTAAGGCACGATAATTTGGGAAATCAACAATATACACAATTTAGGCAAGATATTCAAATTTAAAATAGGCATTCAAGCATACAATTATGATCATAGAGGCCCAACAAACATCACTAAGATAAAAATCACTGCAAAGGAGTAAAAATTGCTAAATATAAGTTCGGGGTTTGGAGAACCAACCTTATATGCCGAATACGATATTTGAAAAGCTAGACGGCAAAGAATCCAACTCCGAACACACAATTGATGACTAATACGCGATAAAAGCACAAGAATATAGAAAATATAGTGCGGGTGTGAGTTTGGGAAGTTAAAAAGTGAGGGAATGCGAAAGATTTTGAACTTTTGAACTTTTGGCCTTTAAAACTGTCCAGTTCTCGCCTATTCGGCGACATAAGTTTTGCTTGCCGACCCACTCGGTGACACGCCAAGTGGGCACATACCTCGCCGATTTTTACAGGACCTCCAGTTAATGTGGGGATCCAAACAGTGGACAAAATCAAAATCACCGACCTGGTCGGTGATTCGCTAATTTTCTCCTGGGACCCGTCGAGTTTTACAGACTCTAATTTCAAAATTCCATGAGTCCAACGGCTGTCCAAGTCGGGCTCGCTGACCTCTTTGGCGAGTTGCCGACTAGACTTTTAGCTCGCGAATCTCCACTTTTCAAACACATTCCACACTTTAACCTGCACAATCAACACACAATTATTTCACAAACAAAAATAAAGCAAATAAAACTTGGGTTGCCTCTCAAGAAGCGCCTTAGTTAATGTCGTGGCACGATGCAAGTCCCCACTTAGGTTTTATTCTTGGGTTTGCCTCATTTTCACAAGGCAACCCTTTTTGTTGCTTTGGGTAGAGACAAGACAACACTTGGTCCATTTGGGACTCTAGCAGCTGAATGAACATGGAATGACAGGTTGTCATCTGGTAATTAAGACATTCTCTTTTATCTCCTTCAACACTTAGGGTTCTCTTCGACTTTGTGGAGAATGAGTGACAGGACCTCTTCAATCTGCCCACCCTCATACTCCTTGGGATTTTTGTGGTTATGAGGGGAAATGTACCTATCTTTCTTTTTGTACATTCCTTTCATTTCAACGACTTTCTTGGCTAAGAAATCTAGCTGAGTCATCAATGTGGCCAATTCTTGGTCTTTTGTTGTCTCCTTGTTGGTCTTAATCATGCCATCAAGGAGGTTGGTTGCTTCCTCATATGGTAGTCGTAGCAGACTACCCAGAGAAAGTTGGTCAGCCACTCTTCTATGTTCGGGACCAAGACCTCTGTAGAAGCATTCCAGTAGCATCTTATCTGGAATTCCATGAGTTGGGCATTGTTGCAATAATGCCTTAAATCTTGACCACAACTCATGGATAGTCTCACCTTTCAATTGGGTGAAAGTTAAGATGTTATCCCTAAGAATCATCAATCTCAAAAGAAAGTGGCCCATTGGTTCACAGTTGCTACAAGACATGCTCATCTCATTTGTTCAAAACAGCAACACACAAACCCAAACTAAAAATAAGTAGATTTAACTATAACTAACAAGAACAAAATTCAACTTAACTAAAAAATCTTAACCAACACCACTCCCAGGTAGCGGTGCCATTTTGATTGCATAACGTTATCAAAGACACTTCATTCGATTCTAAGCCTCAACAATCGTTAGTCAATATATAACCCAACTAAATAAGTTGGGGTTGAATCCCACAAGGAGTGGTACATGTTTAAGATTTAATGGGAAAGTACGAATATGCTCAAGCCAATCATAGGAATAAACATTATCGAATAAAAACATAATTCAAATTAGGGGTGACACGAATGTCAAATAACAGGGGGGTTGTGGTTTGAAATTATCAACTACTGCAGCATCAAACAACACAAAAATAGCAATAATGAGACGGGTTCTTGGGATGTGATTTGATTATAGGCTAATGTAGACAAATGGGTAATTGCAACTGTTAGGAAATAGCTAAATATTAGTGACTAAGCTAGACTATAGGGGAGGTAAATTTTCTCTCGAACAATTTACCCCGAATCAAGTCAATTTCTCTTGAACATCGATAAGCATGCAAAATATGAATTGCCTACGTCTTATTCCATTCACTCTCTCGAGCTAAATGTGTGATTAAAAGATTTAGGATTCCCTCTCTCGAGCTGAACCCATGACAACCCAATACCCACAGCCTCTACCTCATAGAAAATCTTGTTTAGGAAGCTAGCGCCCTCTCTCACCCCAATATACGTGTAGGGGGAAGCACTAATGAAAGTGAACCTTTATTGTTTTGTTTCCTTTTCTCTTCGAACCTATTAGAAGGAAGCCAGTAGCTCCTCCTACATATGAGTTGGGAGATTCTGAACTACAACTTGTCACGACCCGATTTCTCGAGTTATGATGGAACCTATTATACCCTACCAGTAAGTAAGCCAACCCATAACCCGGAACATCAAGTAATGAGCGTAAGGGCAGAAACTAGCGAAAACAATAATCTAAACAAGGACAACAAGGCGGAAAGAAACTAAAATAAATATATGCAGAAATCCCTCCCAGAACCTGGAGGTCAGTAGTACATAGTTGTCTAATAAAGAGTACAAGTCCCAAAAGTGGACTACAACAAAGAGGGTCTCAAGAGCAACCAGACTAGGTAAAGCAAAAGAATGAGACAGAACAAACCCAAAACGTCAAGTGCTCACCCTCGTCTCCGAGTCACAGCTGCAAAAGAAGGTTTGAACTAATCACCGCTGGTAACTGGTACTAGGACCTGCATCACGAAATAGATGCAGAGTGTAGCATGAGTACCAAAACAATAGGTAATCAGTAGGCATCTAAGGCCGACTGAGCAAAAAGGGTAAAAATAATAAGAAAGGATAGAATCTAAACACATAGAGGTCAAAGCGGATATGAAAAGAAAGCACACGAGCATACCAGAAATAAACTAAGTACAGATAAACTAAAAATAATTGGACTCCCATAAGCCCAGAAGGTACACTCGTGCGCAAGTTTAAATAAAACCTGAACGAACCCCATAAGCCCGACAGGTACACAGAATAACTAAGTCTATTGACAAAGAAGAAAAACGGGCTCCCAGCCCAAAGTAACCAAGATAATCCATCAGACTCCACCCAGCCAGTAGTGCACTCCTATCCCAGCTAGAAAGAGTGACCCCAGGGGGCACCCAACCATACAGTCCACTATCAGCCCAGCTAGAAAGAGAGACCCGGGGTGAGGTAGATATTGCGAGTCATCCTACCATTCAGTCAGCTCCCAGCCCAGCTAGAAAGAGTGACCCGGGGACACCCAGCCAGTAGCACACTCCCAACCCAGCTAGAAAGAGAGGCCCGGGGGCGATCGCCGAAATCACCGAGTCTACCCAACCAGCGATACGCTCCCAGCCCAGCTAGAAACAATGACCCCGGGGGTAATGGTATCTCCTATAGGATCCAATACAGCAACAGCTACCGTGGAATACCGTCCACTCTAAGAAATCACAGAAAAGGCTCCAAGTCTATACTATCTCAATCCCATGCCTCTAGTGATGCATCGAACCTTTGAGAACGCGTCGAAATTGCAAAATTAGAGGGAGAAGATACAGAAGTGCAGCAAGCAGCAATAACGCCTAATCTAACACTCAAACTATCAGACTCAAGTCTGCTACTCCAGTCTACAAGGAGCTAAGTCATCCGAACGACGTCGGCAGAAAGTCAAGGCTATCCTACCTACACGGGTCATAAGTCTAAGGCAATGCTAGTCTAACCTAGACTAAGGACATCATGCTTACAGTTAAGGATGAACAAAACATACAACACATAGCATACAAGCATACAATAATATTTAGCACATAAGCATGCAACTCTACTAAACCGATTAACATGATACTACACTCGAAATATGGCCAATCGATCCTAACATAAGGTATCAAATCAAAGTAAAGTAGGAAACTGGTACCCACCCCCAATTCACTCCAATCGATATGTTTTTACACAATTAAGCTCAATCTAATAGAAAGGAAGTCATAGCCTACCTTAAGGCCAACCGCGCACTCTCCAAATCACTTTGCCGGATTGTTTCTTTCCCGAACGACCTTTAAACGTTGTCAATCTATCAAATATAAGATCACAATATTAGTAAGTTCGTTTAGACACAAAAATCACAACAAACGGAGACAGGTCACTTTTGGAGTCAAAATGGAAAATGTGGGACCCGCACCGAATTGTTCGGATTTGACTCCGCCAAGAGACCCAAAATAGTACCCCAAACTTGTGTTCCAAAATGGAACACAATTCGGGGGTCAAAACGCAGCAAAACCCAACATGCAAGAAAACCACACTTTAATTAACTTAAAAGAAAACATGCAGCAGTCTAAACTCGGAATTTACGAGAATCGAATCGTGTCTAGCACTCCTTGAATACTCCACGACATAGCCACGATAATTCTCAATATGTGGGACTTCGAATCACCTAAAACCGAGCCAAAATAAGTGAGATATGACCAAAACGAGGAGGCCAAAAACAAAAGCTCAAAAAAGTGCCTAACAGTCAGGTTTATAACCAAATTTACCTCGAACGACGCACACCCGACAACTTCCGAACACTCTACAGTGAAGTCACTAAACATACGAAGCTCCCGCACTTCTAATCTCTTAATTCAATTGAGAGATGAGAGAGTTAGGTGGTTTTAAAGTTTTGAAAAAACTACTGATTTTCTGCATTATATATCAGATTTTCAGCACATTTTTTGAAAACTTAAAAACTCTAACGGGGTGCTCCGAACTCGTTAAGAACCCCGTACATGCAAACGAGATATGAAACCATACCAAATTCAATATTCCGGACTCAATGGCACAGTCAAAATTTCCATACAAGGTCGTCTTGACAAAAAGTGGGTCCCACACCTAAACGCCATTTTAAGTCAAAAACCACAAAAGGGCTCGGAAAAATATCGAAAACCTCGGGACACAAAAGAAGGGTCAATCTAGACCAAACTTGATATTTTGGAGCTAACCGTGTTGATGGAGTTCTTATCCGAGCGCGTTTACTCAGAATGTTGACTAAAGTCAAACTTAGGCTTAAACTTAAAGTTAAAACGCCTAATCGCACCGACTCACGCTGAAAACCTTGGGAGTCATGTCGACCATGCTACTAGCCTAAAATGACCCTTTCGGAGCTGATGGAATCGTCAGAATTGTATTCCAATGTCATCTTCTTGAAATTTTGATAAAAAATAATCATTCAAGGTTCATAAGCTCCAAAAATATTAAAACTCGCACAATAACCAAACGAACGACTAGGTGACCGAACTGTCAGTCCCAGCAAGTCATAAATGACTTGGGGTCGCTACAGGAACGCTCTAAACGACACACAGAAGGTAAAACACAGAAATGACTAGGAGGGTCATTACAATATCCACTACTAAAAAGGATTTTCGAAGTAAGGGTCAAGAAGTACCTGAAGGCTCAAACAAGCAAGGAAACTACTCTCACATCTCCTTCTCGGTCTCCCAGGTAGCCTCCTCGACTGGACGATGCCTCCAATGGACCTTAACAAGAAGAATGGCTCTCGAGCATAATCTCCTCACATCTCTGCTAGAATGGCAACTAGCTCCTCTACAAATGTCAAACGGTCATCCAACTACACTGCATCATACTGGAGCACATGGGACTCATCAGGAACATACCAACGCAGCATCAAGACATGGAAAACCGGGTGGATGGCTGAAAATGCTGGAGGTAGGGAAAACTAATAAGCAACCTCCCCAACTGTTCGGAGTATCTCAAAAGGCCCAATGTACCTGGGCTAGGCTTGCCCCGCCTCCCAAACCTCATCATGCCCTTCATGGGCGACACACAGAGGAATACCCGATCACCAACAGAGAATCTCAAAGGTCGACTCCTCCGATCCATATAACTCTGGTGCCTACTCTGAGTCGTCCTGAGTCTATCTTGAATCACTCTCACCTGGTCAAAAGCCTCCCGAATCAAATCCGTACCCTGCGGCCAAGGCTCTGTAGACTCAAACCAACCCACTGGAGATCGACAACGCCTACCATGCAAGGCCTCGAACGAGGCAATCTAAATGCTAGAATGGTAGTTGTTGTTATACACAAACTCCACCAAAGTAAAGAACTAGTCCCAATGACCACCAAACCCCAAAACACAAGCCCGCAACATGTTCTCAAGTACCTGAATAGTACGCTCCGACTGACCATTAGTCTGCAGGTGGAAAGTTGTGCTAAGTTCAACCCGGGTGCCCAACTCATCCTGAAAGGTCCTCTAAAAGCTAGATGTGAACTGAGAACCCTGATCTGATATAATAGAAACTAGCACCCCATGAAGTCGAACCACCTCCCAAATGTAGATACGAGCCAACCTCTCGGCATTAAATAAAGACTAAATAGGAAGGAAATGTGTTGACTTGATCTAACGATCAACAATGACCCAAATTCTATCAATACCTCTAGAAGTCTGCAGTAGGCCAGCCAAAAAATCCATATTAATGCGATCTCACTTCCACTCCGCAATGGGTAATCTCTGAAACTCACCACCAGGCCTCAAATGCTCAGCCTTTACTTGTTGGCAGCACAAGTAACGGGAAACAAAGTCAGCAATATCTCTCCTCATGCCACTCCACCAGTAATGCTGCCTCAAATCACGATACATCTTCATTATGCCCGGATGGATAGAGTATCTAGACTCATGGGCCTCAAAAAGTATCAATTGTATCAAATCCCCAACTCTCGGAACACAGATGCGGCCGGCAAATCTCAACACTCCCTCAGGATCTAAGGTAGCCTGACCACCATCACCCGCTAACACTCGATCTCTAAGGGCCACCAAGGCCTCATCCTCATACTGACAACCACAGATCCTATCAAGCAAAGAAGACTGAACTCCCTTATAATCCCAGACGCGTCTAGAATCTGAGATATCCAATCGAACCATGCTATTGGCTAAGAACTGAATTTCCAAAGCTAAAGGTCGCTCCTCAACAGATAAGAAGGCTAGACTACCCATACTCACCACCTTCCGGCTCAAGGCGTCCGCTACCACATTCACCTTGCCCAGATAATAGAGAATAGAGAGGTCGTAGTATTTCAGGAGCTCAATCCAATGACACTACCTCGAATTAAGGTCCCTCTGGCTCATGATATACTCAAGACTCCGGTGATCGGTCTAGATCTCACATAGAACTCCCTACAAATAGTGCCTCTAAATCTTAAGCGCAAAAACTATTGCCGCCAACTCTAAGTCATGGGTGGGGTAGTTGCACTCATGCAACTTAAGTTGCCTCGACGTATAAGAAATAACCCGGCCCTTCTGCATCAATACATAACCCAAACCAATGCCGGATGCGTCACAATAAACTGTGAAGCCCTCGCCCTTAACTGGAAGAGTCAATATATGAGCAGTGGTCAATAACTACTTAAGCATCAAAAAGCTCGCCTCACACTCCTCTGACCAAACAAAGGGAACATCAACACGAGTCAACCGGGTCAGAGGCGTTGCCAAGGTAGAGAAACCCTCTACAAACCGTCTATAGTAGCCTGCTAGTCCGACGAAGTGCTGAATCTCAGTAACTGAGGTGGGCCTAGCCCAATCACGAATAGCTTCAATCTTCATCGAATCTACCATAATGCCATCCTTGGACACAACGCACCCCAAGAATGCTATAGAGTCTAACCAAAATTGGCACTTTGAGAACTTGGCGTAAAGCTGTTGGTCTCTCAAAGTCTGGAGCACAACTCTCAAATGCTGCTCATGATCACCCCTACTCCGTGAGTATATCAAAATGTCATCAATGAAGACTATGATGAAGGAATCAAGATAAATCCTGAATACGCGCGTCATCAAGTCCATAAAGGCAGCAGGGGCAATAGTCAACCCAAAGGACATCACCAAGAACTCATAATGGCCATAACGGGTCCTAAATGTAGTCTTAGGGATGTTTGCTGCCCTAATCCTCAACTGGTGGTAATCAGACCTCAAATCAATCTTAGAGAACACTGAAGCTCCTTGTAGCTAGTCAAATAGGTCATCAATCCTAGGCAGAGGATATCGATTCTTCACCGTTATCTTATTCAACTGTTTATAGTCAATGCACATGCACATAGTATGGTCTTTCTTCTTTACAAAAGAATGGGAGCTCCCCAAGGTGATACAGTAGGTCTGATAAATCCCTTACCCAAGAGATCCTAAAGCTGAACACTGAGCTCATTTAGCTCTGCAGGAGCCATCCGATATGGTGGAATAGAAATAGACAGATTACCCGGCTCAAGCTCAATTAGAAAATCAATATCACGCTCTGGGGTAGGTCAGGTAGGTCAATAGGTAACACATATAAGAAGTCACGAACAATAGGAACTGACTGAATCGTAGGGACCTCCCTACTCACATCACGAACATAGGCCAAATAAGATAAGCATCCGCTAGCCACTAGCCTCCTAACTCAAATAAAAGAGATAACCCCAATTGGTGTGCTACAACGAGATCCCTGCCACACCATCGGGGGACTACCAGGAATGGCTAAGGTAACGGTCTTAAAGAAGCAATCTAAAATAGCGCGACAAAGGGATAACCAGTCCATGCCCAGAATCACATCGAAATCAACTATGTCAAGCAATATAAGGTTAGCCTGGGTGTCACACCCCTGGATAGTAACTAAGCAAGATCGAAATACCTGATACACTACTAAAGACTCACCCACGGAGGTCGACACTCACAACGGCGCTACCAGAGGCTCAGAAATCATACTCAAGCGAGAGGCATAGTAGCATAAAAACACGAAGGTAGAACTGCATTTGCAACTACAATTCTTTAAATTAAACCATAATTACTGATTGAAATGACCTCTAAATAGCATTTAAACTAACAAATAGTAATACCCATAACCTAAATAAGCCCATAATCACACCCTAAAAAATGGGGTTTTAGCGAGAAATCATAAAAAGATAAAAATCGTTACCAAATTATGTTTCCATCAACTGGTAAGATTAATTTCGTCTTTACAAAGGTCCAAATTGAAGAATCTCAAAGACCCACTTCCAATTTCTTAAAAGTGAAAAACTTCAATCCTTCAAAGTTAAGGAAAACTTGTCTCAATACTCATAGTTCAAAAACAAAATTTCTCTGATAAAAGATATTGAAAGATATCAAAGATTATAAACTAAAATGTTCAAAAACGTATTTATAGTCGCCAAAGATATGCTGAGAAGGACCATTTGGTACACTTCCATACCTTTTTGCTTTTGCCTTCAGCATCCTCAAGTTCTGTAACTTCGGGCGATCCAACACTGCATCGCGAAACCACTCGACGACACGTCGACTACTCATTTCTATCGCCAACTTGATTTTCTCCTTCAGGGCTTTGCACACTGGAACTTTGGGTGAGATGGTGGCCATTTGGTGACTCGTCAAAGGGACTTGGTGATCACCAAGCTTTCATTTCTTCGTTCTTTCAGCTCGCTTCGTTCCTTTTTGCAAATTAGTGTCCATGCTTGGTTCCTCAATCCAAATACCTGGAAATCAAGGATTTTACATCAGTTATTGGCATAGAATAAGTATTTGAGGACACTAAATCTATATAAATAAAGTCCGAAATGAGTCCAAATCTCAGACTCATCACTACTCTTTCCGTTGTAACTCCCTATATAGAAGTAAACATAGGTGTCAGTCTAGAAACTCTTTCAGACCTCTTCTCAGTCTCTACTCAAGTTGGTGACCCAGTTATAGCTAGACAAGTATAAAAAAATTACCCTATCACAGTCTCTGAGAAAGTCACCTCAATAGATCTTGTAGAGTTAGAAATGGTAGATTTTGATATCATTCTAGGCATGGATTGGTTACATTCCTGTTATAACTCAGTCGATTGTAGAACCAGAATCATTCGATTTCAGTTTCCAAACAAGCCAGTCTTAGAATGGAAGGGTAGTAGTTTAGTTCGTATGGGTCGATTCATCTCGTACCTTAAGGCCAGAAAAATGATTTCCAAAGGGCATGTCTATCATCTTGTTCGGGTTAAGGATTCAAACTCTAAAACCCCAACTCTTGAGTCAGTTACAGTAGTAAATGAGTTTCCAAAAGTGTTCCCAGAAGATCTTCCCGGAGTTCCTCCCAAAAGCAAAAGTGACTTTTGAAATTGATCTTCTTCTAGATACCCAACCCATGTTGATTCCTCCTTACATAATGGCTCCAGCTAAGCTTACGGAATTGAAAGAACATTTGAAAGGCCTTCTAGATAAGGGCTTAATCAGACCTAGTATCTCTCCATGGGGTGAACCAGTATTGTTCGTGAAAAAGAAAGATTGTTCTCTCAAGATGTGCATTGATTATCATCAGTTGAACAAAGTCACAATCAAGAATAAGTATATTATCCCCAGGATTGATGACTTGTTCGACCAACTTCAGGGTGCTAGTTGTTTTTCTAAGATAGACCTTAGATCTGGTTATCATCAGCTTAGAGTCAGAGATAGTGACATTTGAAAGACAACCTTCAGTACTTGGTATGGTCATTACGAATTTGTAGTTATGTCTTTTGGACTAACAAATGCTCTTGCAGCTTTCATGGGTTTAATGAACAGGGTGTTCAAACAGTATTTGGATTTGTTCATTATTGTCTTTATTAATGATATCCTCATATATTCTCGGAATGAGGAGGAGAATGCGACTCATCTGAGAGTGGTTCTGCAAACTCTCAAAGATCGTCAGTTATTCACTAAGTTTAGCAAATGTGAATTATGGTTACCGTCAGTCGCTTTCCTTGGTCATGTGGTAACTAGCGAAGGAATCCTAGTGGATTCTCAGAAAAAATAGAGGCAGTCAAATAATGGCCCAGACCTACCTCTCAAATAAATATCAGAAGTTTCTTGGGTTTGGACGATTATTATAGGAGATTTGCTAAAGGATTTTCATCCATACCTTTTCCATTGACCAAGTGAACTCATAAGAAAGTCAAATTTCAGTGGTCAGATGAGTGCGAGAAAAGTTTCTCAAATTAAAGACTAGGTTGATTACAACTTCTGTCTTGACTCTACCAGATGGTTCAGACGGTTATGTTATTTATTGTGATGCATCTGGGGTCGGCCTAGGTTGTGTGTTGATGCAGCGAGGTAAGGTCATAGCCTATGCTTCTAGACAGCTTAAGGTCTATGAGAAGAACTACCCGACTCATGACCTAGAGTTTGCAGCTGTAGTATTTTCCCTAAAGATTTGGAGACATTACTTGTATGGTGTTCACATAGGTGTGTTCACAAATCATAAGAGCCTTTTGTATGTGTTCACCCGAAAAGAGTTGAATATTCATTAAAGGAGATGTTTGAATTCTTTAAGGACTATGATATGAATGTGCTTAACCATCCTGGTAAGGCCAATGTAGTGGTTGATGCTCTTACCACACTATCTATGGGTAGTGTAGCACATGCTGAGGAAGAAAAGAAGGAATTAGCAAAATATGTTCACCGGCTTTCTCGCTTAGGAGTTGGTTTTACGGAAATGTCAGATAGTGATCTTGTGTTACTTCAGTTGAAAGTTGCAGTTCATTAGCAGAAACTAGAGATTTTCTCCCAAGGAGGAGATGGTGTGCTTCATTATCAGGGTCGCTTATGTGTTCCTAATGTGGGTGAGTTGAGGCAGCACATCCTTACAGAAGCCCATAATTCCAGATACTCTATTCATGCAGGTGCCACTAAGATTACTGTGATCTGCGGGAAGTCTTTTAGTGGAATGGCATGAAGAGAGAAATAGTAGATTTTGTGGCAAAGTGTCCTAATTGTCTACAGGTTAAGGTAGAGCATCAAAAACCAGTAGGTATGACTCAAGAGATTAACATTCCTACATGGAAGTGGGAAATGATAAACATGGACTTCATTACGGTTTTACCTCGTACTCGTAGGAAACATGACTCCATTTGGGAAATAGTGGACAGAGTTTTCCATGCAGGTAGAAAAGGGTGGAGGTCAAGCTATGGGCACAAGGAGGTAAGGTATAGTAAGTTACTTCATCGTCTTTTGCTTGTCATTGGATTGGAAGCCGCAGGCGATGCCTTCTTGCTTGTGTAGTTGGCCTTGCCTGCTTAGTGCGGAAGTGCGTAAAGTAGGCTCATTCTTTGGTTTATAAAGATCTTGTAGTAGTCGAAGGTAGTGTACTCAGTAGCAGCTCTTCGCGATTCGCGAGGGTTGAAAATGAATTTCAGACAATATGAACAACAATAACTCGACATGCTCAAGTTCACCAATTGAGAAAGTTCGGTATATCGTCGCAAAGTAGTACACTCAAGTGGACTCCACCGAATGGACAGATACAGAGATAGTATCCAGAAAGATCTTGGGATTACAGCCTTTTTCTTTGCAGGTCTAAGTCTATCTCTTTGCATTTGAGCGTACTAGCCCCTTTACTAATACTAATGAATGAATGGGTCGAGCTCTTCCTTAATGGAAAGGATTGCACAGGTAAGTCCTAAAATAAGAGGTTAAAGTGTTGGCCAGTCTGTCTTGTCTCGGATACTTAGGAAAAGTCCATATTTATATTTGTTGATAGTAGCTCTAAAAAGCTCATACTCTTTTTGAAGAGAGTGAAGTTTGCATTCTAATACTCTTATCTCTTGTCATGTGTTGTCTATCACATGGAAGGGTTTTCTATCAACCCAAGCATTATTATTATTATCGTAGACCGCTTCCCTCTTGGTATTAGTAGGGCTTCCTAAGTGGACATTAATAGACCTTTCACCGACGTCCAGCGTCTTCCAATTAACATAGAATAGGGTTTTCACAATGGCCTCCGTGGTGTGATTTAGATTCTTGTATTATTTGTTATACCACTCAGGAGTTACAAGGGATTTAGCCACCCCCGTATGTTTAATAATTGCATCGTGGCCCTCTTTAAAAAGAGTATAGCTCTTAGCCGCTAAACAGATACCCTCATAGGATGTATACTCCAGTTTAAACTTGCCTAACTCTGTGGAAGATATGTCTGAATCTGGAAGTAGGCCATTAAGAAGGACAGAGTCGGTATCGGTATAGTGACAATCATCTCTGGATATGTAAGGGTGCATATGGATACGAGCGCATGTTGTGATAGCCGCAGCCAGCTGGATAGTTGAAATCTTTGGAGGGTTCCACTCAGTATCTGGACCTCGCTCCTTATTAATTTTATAAGTAACTATATAGAACTCATGGGTAAACATCTCAGCATAGATAAAACCAGCAGTTCGAATTAGCTCTGTATATCTTTGATAATCGCAGACCTCTATCACTGTGGTTCCGAGGTTGATACCAAATCTGTCGTAGAGTGAATTCATTCTATCTATATGCATCAAGATCCCGATTCATGGATCTCTTGGTTCAAGAAATCAAAATAAGAGGCTTGAACCATTTCTTCTGACTCTTTTTCGTGATTCCGGCTTCATGCAGGTGATTTGCAGCCTGCAATCCGAACTGAGGACGGGTTTTTGGGGTTAGCTCACCCTCGCGGGATCGCGACCCTTTGTCCCGGCCATTGTAGCACGTGTGTCGCCCAGGGCATATGGGGCATGATGACTTGCCGTCATCCTCACTCAGTCATTCCTGTAACCCAAGTCAATTCGCGAGGTTTTTTAAATCCACCGGTGAGATACACACAAAATACTCTATCTCGGCCTGGTCTGGTATGGAATCGACTCGATCATCAGATTATAAGTTCATAACCCTAGTCCATTCCCATTTTGGGCGGAAAAGATCTACTAATTCTTTGATTCCAGTTAGTAAGAGGGATCTTGAACTAAGAAATAGTTGGATACAGGTAAACTTCTCAACGGATTCTCTATCATCTCTTTTTTTTTCGTTTTATTTAATTGGTCTATGTTATAGTGTTATAGACTAATAAGATGTTTAGAAATCCTTTATTTTTTCAACCTAATCGCTCTTTTGACTTCGGAAAAAACTTTCTTCATTAATATACTGTTTCTTCTACACACATCTCCATAATCGAAAATGGTAATAGTTAGGATTCATTAAAAAAATTGAGAACCCACTCATGGGACAAGAAACCCTTCCCACATCAGGCACTAATAAATTTTTAACGTCTAATTAGATAGGGAATCATTCAAATTAAGAACAAAAGCTCGTTGCTTTTTCTTTCCCTATAATTTAATTGAAGCCGCAGCCTTATCACTTTTTATCGGAAAACTACGTCCTCGAGCTTGAGGTTTCAATTTCTTCACAGTAGTACCTTCATTGACTTCGGCTTTACTAATGACTAAATTGGTTTCGTTGGAACCCATATTGTAACTAGCATTTGCTGTTGTAGAATAAACCAATTTCAAAATGGGATAACATGCTCGATAGGGCATGAATTCTAGTATCATAAGCGTTTCCTCATAGGAACATCCGCGAATTTGATCAATTACTCTTCGTGAGTTTTGTCATTAGGATAGGAGGGAAATCGGTAGCTCGACGGAGAGCTTGCCCGGCCGCCATAAATGACTTGGGGAACCTTTATGTCGTCATTCACCTCTGAAATCCCGACTTTTTGAAAACGAATTTCTTGAATTTTCATATATCTATTTTTCATAAAGATCTATGGGTACACTGATCTCTGTGTGAGATTTCTTTTGTCATTTCCTTTATACTCAATTTCTACTCATCAGCTTGAAAAGAAGCCTCTCTTAAGTTCAAGAGTTTAGAAAGGCTCTTAGCATGGGAAGGACCTCAGACTTCCTTAGAATGCCACCCTTGAAAGAGTGCGTAATAACTCACTGATCGAGCGCTCTTGCACCGAAGATGAACGGAGCTAAGCGGTCTGCCAAAGTTGTGGGATGTAAAAATACATCGGTAGGGGAGCGTTTCGCCTTAGAGAGAAGCCTCCGCGCGAGCGGTGGTGGATGAAGCGGAAGTGAGAATGTCGGCTTGAGTAACGCAAACATTGGTGAGATCCAGGAAGCAGTTAATTTGGATATCTTATCGAAATGGTTAGCTCCATCTATAAATCTTTTGCATCCAAAGTCGAATAATTCACAGGATTGGAATGAATTTTTAAAGGATGCAGTTGTTTCAGCCAGTATAGCTTATTTCGGAATATTTATAGCATCCTTTTTATATAAACCCATTTATTCTTCTTTAAAAAAATACTAAGTCCGATCACTTCTTGGCTGTCAAGACAATAGATTCAGCAGAGGAATACGCTAAACTCTACATTAATGAGATAGTTAGGTTGCATGGGGTTCCTTTGTCTATCATGTCAGATAGAGCATACCATTCAGAACTTAGAGGACATGTTGAGAGCTTGCGTGATCGATTTCAAGGGAAGTTGGGATGATCACTTACCTCTCATACAGTTCGCCTATAATAATGTAACACCCCAAAAAATAGTAGGTTAAATTAGAGCCTAACATAAGGGTTAAAAGTCCTAAAATGACTCCCCATATATTAGAAGATCATTTAGGGTTGAAATGAGGGTCATAAGGGTCAAGGCCAAGGGGAAAGTGCCAAGGCAAAAGGGCCAAGCCAAAGGCAAAGGCTGCCCTAGCTTGGAGCACATTGTCCCACCTTCACGAGTGGGACCACGGATCATGGTCCACACCACGGCTCGTGAAGGTGGCTCGTGAACCTTCCTTGGCCATGGAAAAATGGCTACCAAAAATCCTAGCCACTGCCTCAACTTCATGGAAGGGACCACAGAACGTTGTGCCCTTCGTGAAGATGACTTAGGCATGGTGGCTAGAGGTACCAAGTAGCCTAGTTACTGCCTCAACTTCACGGAAGGGACCATGGCTCGTGGAGCCCTTCGTGAAGGTGACTTAGGCTTGTGAGCTTGTGGCACCAATTACCAAGCCACTGCCCCAACTTCACGAGCAGGACAACGAGTCGTGGTCCTCACCATGGCTCGTGAAAGTGGCTCGTGACACCTGCGCGGGGTCACTTAATAAGGGTTAGTTAAGTCATTTCCTATTTTAGTCAAACTAAAGTGAGGTCATTTTGGGTATTTTTAGGGGTACTATATAAGTCACTTTAAGTCCAAATTCACCCAAAAACAAGTCATTATACTCAAACACCCAAATCAAACAAAAAAATCTCTTTCTCTCAATTTTTCTCTCTCTAAAACTGAAGGAAAAAGAAAGGAGCAATTGGAGCTAGGGTTTGTGGATTTCAAGGGTTCTTCCTCAAATTTCTTGGGGATTCTTAAGCAAGGTATGGTGGATTTTCGTCTATGGGTAGTTTTCACTCATAGAGTCCCCTTAAAACTTGGTTTTTAAGATTCCAATTTCCCCAAAACCTAGGGTTTCAATCTATGTCATGGATCTCCTTCCAAAATGTTTTCAATTGTTTATTTATGGTTGATTAGGTTGGTTATGATGAATTATGAATGGATGGATGGATTATTGTTGAGTTATGATGAAACTTCCCCATGGACCCATGATTTCCCCATATTGCTAAACTATGAATTGTTGATGTGGGTTGCTTGTTATTAGGAGTATGTCAATTGATTATGTTTATGTTAAATTAGTTATTGAATCATGAAATTCCCATCATATTATGTAGTAATTGTTGATGTTTGGGTTGATTGTGATTCATGGCCCTTGAAGGGCAAAGTATGAGGGTTTGTACATCTTTATGAGAATTGTGTATGGGCTTAAGATTCACTTAGAAAGTGAAGATCCTATGATCATTGTGTAATTGTGGTATTGTTGTAAAATCATTTTCTCCCTGCCCTTACACATGACTATGTATGAAATGTCTTTGAATATGATAATGTTGTTGTGTTGAATGAAAGGCTATTCTCATGAACACACTATGAATATGATGTGAAAGGTTTACTCACATATTGATGATTCTAAGGTTGAAAGGACATTATCACCTAATGAATCCATGAGCTATTATGATACCATATTGGTTTGAGTGCCTAGTGCATTCTTTTATGAATATGAACTTAAGTAAAGACTTAACATGAAATATAAAGGGAATTATGCTTAGCACCGAGTGGATATGAAAATGAGATGGAAGCTTTTACGTTAGAAAGTCCGGCTTCCCAAAGTAAGTTATCTCATGAGATGGAAACTTTTTACGTTATAGAGTCCGGGTTTCTAGTAGCAATCTCCTTATCCCATAACTATGTTCCCACATAGGTCTTTAGCTAGTGGATCCACCTAAAAGCTAATATGTTAGTTCTACCTTAGGTAAGTAGGACACCTCTTTTTTGTGTGAGGGTGAGACACCGGATTCCACGTAGCTCACACCTATGTCGGTTAAGGCAAAATTTCCCTATATGACAAGAATACGAATATGACAAGAACATGAACTACACTTATGACTTCTCAATAATTTTTACTTAGTTTGAGTGGGGGTATGGGACTTCACTTATGCATTGCACAAGTAGGATTTGGAAAGAAGTTATAGGGTGGTTTCCCTATGCTATGAAGATATGTAAATTACGTATGTATGATATGGATTGTTGCTTATGGTGACTTCATTTATTATAAGTTATGAACATGAATGTTTCCTTGTCTATGAATGTTGGCTAATGATGAGGTCAAGGTAAGATATGTATGATGTTGGTGACCTAAAAGTGATACTTAGCATTTGGTAGGGTTATGGGATCTTGCCTTTGCATTGCACTAGTATAGCTTTGGGGTTGCTTATGATATGGTTTGACTTATGTTTCTTCACAAATGTGCATGATGGCTTTTAAACTTGATAAATGCATGGTTTCAACTAAATGTCTCTTTTATGCATGTTTTAAGGATTTTCTATGCATGGCTTCCATACTTAGTACATTATTTGTGCTAACCCATATTTTCTACATTTTTATAAGTGTAGGTTCCCGTCGTTGAGGTATAATTCTTTCAAGTATAGTTTGGATTGACTATTCTCCATGCTCGGTGAGTCCTCATGGTTTGAGGACAGGACTTATTCATTTTCGGATTCTATCTTACATTTATTTTAGAGACTATATTGTAAAGGGTTGTGACCCTTATTGACATTCTGTTGTAGTAGATGGTTCATTGAGATAATGTTTAGACTCCTACTTTTTTATATTAAATGAAAGACTTCGATTGTAAAAGTTTTAAATTCCACATAATTTCTATTGCTTATGTTATGATTATGCTAAGGGCTTGTATGAGACCTCTTCGGGGTCGAGTACGCCATGTTACATCTAGGGGGTACCCCTGGGTCATGATAAACTTGGTATCAGAGCACAAGGTTTAGAATGATTCTAGAATGATGTCTCATGAACAACGTCTAGTAGAGTTTTGTTCATGAGTGTGAAGTGTGCCACACTTATGAATGAGAGGCAATAAGATGCTTTGGAACTTTCACTACTTTCATTACTCTTTAGTCGTGCCTTAGAATTTTTAACTCTATAAAGTCCTTTTTCTAACCCTTCTCTTATGTCTATAGGATATGAATACAATAATTGTGAATGCAAGAAGGATGGAAGAGGAGATGGTGAATGAGGGAGTTCCTCCCCAATGTTCTCAAGGTCCTCAAGAGCCTCAAGTTCCTCCAGCTCCTGTTAATCCGGGGGCTATGACAAATGTTGAAATAAGGTCGGATCTCCAAGTATTGACTCAAGCCATAACAGCTCAAGTCAATAGGGATGCTAGGACTCATGTGAACCCCAATGTGAGTACAACCGCTTCAAGGATAAGGGATTTCACTAGAATGAATCCTCTTATGTTCTATGGCTCCAAAGTGGAGGAGGACCCACAAGGGTTTATTGATGAATTGTTTAAAGTGCTTAATGCTATGGGAGTGTCTTCCTAAGAGAAGGCGGAACTAGCCGCCTACCAATTCAAGGATGTGGCTCAAGTATGGTATGAGCAATGGAAAGGTGAGAGACCCGTAAGGGTGGGTCCGATAGATTAAGAATTGTTCAAGTCGGGTCTTCCTTGATAGGTTCTTTCCCCTAGAGTTGAGGGAACGAAAGATGCAAGAGTTCATAAATCTTAGACAAGGGGGTTTGAGTGTGGAAGAGTATTCCCTTAAATTCACCCAATTTTCTAAGTATGCTCCAACCTTAATAGCAGGCTCTAGGGCCAAGATGAACAAATTTGTTATGGGGGTATCCGACTTGGTAGTCAATGAATGTCGCTCAGCAATGCTCATCCCAAGTATGAATATTTCACGTCTTATAGTTTCATGCCAAGCAAATTGAGGAACAAAAGCTCAAGCAAGTGAATAGGGAAGTAAAGAAGGCAAGGACCGATGATGGGAATTCTTCCAAGGGTAAATTTGAGGGTCATAGTAGACCAAGGTTCAAGAGAAGTTTTTCCAAACAAGGATCCTCTAGTGCTCCAAGGGTCAACAAATATAGGGTGTCTACACCTAAGCCACAAGGATGTGATAGTGGTGGTTCTTATATTGATAGGCCTGATTGTGCAAAATATGGTAAGAAGAATGGTGATAAGTGCCTAGTTGGCACAGTTGGTTGCTATAAATGTGGGAAGAGCGGACATGTAATGAGAGATTGTCCCATGCTAAAGGTTCAAGGGAGAGAGGGCAAGCAAGTCCCTTCTAGTGGTTCAAATTCTGATGCTCCAAAGAAAAACCGCTTCTATGCTCTTCAATCTCGAGATGACCAAGAGAGCTCCCCGGATGTTGTGACCGATATGTTACAAGTCTTTTCCATTGATGTATATGCATTGTTAGACCCCGGTGCCACTTTGTCTTTTGTTACCCCTTTTGTGGCTATGAAATTTGAAATACTCCTCGATGTGTTAGAAGAACCTTTTTCGATTTCTACCCCGGTTGGTGACTCGGTAGTGGCAAAAAGAGTCTATAGGAGTTGTCTTATTTCTTTGTCTCATAAACTTACCTTGGTGGATTTGGTAGAGTTAAACATGTTGGATTTTGATGTGATTTTGGGTATGGATTGGTAGCATGATTGTTATGCTTCTATTGATTGTAGGACTCGGGTAGTAAAGTTTCAATTTCCAAATGAGTCTACTTTAGAGTGGAGGGGGGAAATTATATTCCTAGAGGTCAATTTGTTTCTTGTCTAAAAACTAGGAAAATGATCTCCAAGTGGTGTGTTTACCATATTGTTAGGGTTAAGGATGTTGAGTCTGAAACCTCTTCCTTAGAGTCGGTCCCCGTGGTGAGTGAGTTTCTGAAAGTATTTCCCGATGACTTGCCTGACATTCCTCCCGAATGGGAAATAGATTTTGGCATTGATCTCATGCCGGATACACAACCTATCTACATTCCTCCATATAGAATGGCTCCGGTGGAGTAGAAGGAATTGAAGGAACAACTCAAGGATTTGTTAGACAAAGGCTTCATTCAACTGAGTATTTCTCTATGGGCTGCTCTGGTATTGTTTGTTAGACAGAAGGATGGGTCCCTTAGGATGTGTATTGACTACCTCCAATTGAACAAGCTGACTATAAAGAATAAGTATCTTCTTCCCAGAATTGATGATTTGTTTGATCAACTTCAAGGGGCTAACTATTTCTCCAAAATAGATCTTCGTTCGGGTTACCATCAACTAAGGGTAAGAGAGGTTGACATTCCCAAGATGGCCTTTAGGACCCGGTACAGTCACTATGAATTTGTGGTTATGTCGTTTGGATTGAGAAATTCCCCGGCGGCATTCATGGACCTAATGAATAGGGTGTTTAGACACTACCTTGATATGTTCGTGATAGTTTTTATTGATGATATCTTGATCTATTCAAAGAGTGAAAATGACCACATGAAACATTTGACGATTGTATTGCAAGTCCTTAAGGACCACCAATTGTATGCAAAGTTTAATAAGTGCGAGTTTTGGTTAAGATTCGTAGCCTTCCTTAGTCATATTGTGTCAAGCAAGGGTATTGAGGTAGATCCTAAGAGGAGGGATGCAGTCAAGGGTTGGCCTAGACCTCTAACGCCTACCGATATTAGAAGCTTTTTGGGTTTGGCCAGTTACTATAGGAGGTTTGTTGAGGGCTTTTCATTCATTTCTTCTCTGTTGACTGCTTTGACTCAAAAGAAAGCTAAGTTTGTGTGGTCGGAGGCTTGTGAGAAAAGCTTCCAAGAGTTAAAAGATAGACTTGCTTCGGCTCCGGTGTTGACCTTATTGGAGGGTACCAATGGGTTTGTGGTGTATTATAACGCTTCTTGAGTGGGTTTGGGATGTGTCCTTATCCAACATGGTAAAGTGATTGCCTATGCTGAGTGGGTTTGGGATGTGTCCTTATCCAACATGGTAAAGTGATTGCCTATGCTTCAAGGCAACTCAAGATCCATGAAAAGAATTACCCAACCCATGATCTTGAATTAGCGGCGGTAATGTTTGCTTTGAAGATATGGAGACATTACCTATATGGAGTCCATGTAGATGTTTTCACCGATCAGAAAAGTCTTCAATATGTGTTTACCCAAAAAGACTTGAATCTTCGATAAAGAAGGTGGTTAGAACTTTTAAAGGATTATGACATGAGTTTCCTTTACCACCCCGGCAAAGCCAATGTAGTTGCGAATGCCCTAATCGATTGTCCATGGGTAGTGTGGCCCATGTAGAGGATGAAAATAAGGAGTTAGTTCTTGATGTGCATAGGTTGGCTTGGTTAGGTGTCCAACTAGTGGATTCCACCAAGGGTGGAGTCATGGTTCATAGTGGTTCTGAATCATCCTTTGTAATGGGCGTGAAGTCCAAGCAAGGCCTTGATCCCATATTAATAGAGTTGAAAGAATCGGTACTCAACAAATCCGTTGAGACTTTCTCCTAAGGGGGAGATGGGGTGCTTAGGTAGCAAGGTCGATTATGTGTTCCGGATGTTAATGTCTTGAGACAGAAAATTCTAGAAGAAGCTCATGCTTCGCGGTATTCTATTCATTCGGGAGCCACCAAGATGTACCGTGATCTATGGGAAGTCTATTGGTGGAATGGTATTAAAAAGGATATAGCGGGTTTTGTTGCCAAATGCCCAAATTGCCAACAAGTTAAGGCTGAACACCAAGGGCCGGGAGTCTTATCCCAAAATATAGATATTCCCACTTGGAACTGGGATGTCACGACCCAAGAGCACCCCCTAGTCATAACCGACGTACTTGACCCCGAAGGGGTCTCGTACAAACCTCTTAGCATTCATAACATTCGACATATAGAAATAGTGCAAAACTTCAAACTTTATTTAAATCCAACAATATAAAACTCATTGATAAAGCAGCGGAATACTAAGTCTCACATGGCCATCTTAGACACCATCTCAAAACATAAGTAGGGACACGGCCCTTTACAATCGAAAAGACTACTAAAATGTCTATTACATAAGGAAATGAAACATAAGAGTTCTTGTCCTCGAATCTATGAGGACATACCAAGTCTTGGAGGAAACTCTATCCAAGCACTTCAATCCTAGCTAGAAGCAATCACTTGCCGGAACCTACACTTTGTAGAAAATAGAAGAAATATGGATTAGCACACAAAAATGTATTAAGTATGATGACCAGGCAAAAACACGCTTAAAAAGGACATTTTGTTAGAAAGTCAAGCTTTTATGCCATTTTGGTAAATCTTCATGAATATTGATAAACGGGGCATAATATAAGTCACAACCAACATACAAGTCACATTTTCACATTTGAACAAGATCACGTATAACCTTTACCTTCACCTTGAGCTTCTACCTCAAGTAACCCTCAAGCTATACCTTGTGCAATGTATGGGTAGCGTCCCATACCACCACCCACACTGAGGCACCACATTAAGGTCACCAAAAGTGAACTTACCATTCATCCTTTCCACCTTTACACAATAAAGAATACAAGAGACATAAACATTACATGAATAACATCATCACATTAAGACCAACATCTAAGACAACTCTAAGTCATACTTGTGCAATGTTCAAGTAGCATCCCATAATACTACTCACACTAAGTATTCCTTTGAAGTCACCATAGATAAGTCACACTCATATACAATAAGTCATGACAAGAAGTAATTCATAAACAATCCAAGTATAGCATGCATCCTTACAATAGACAATAAAGTCAACATTCTTCGATACCTTCATTTAGAGCACTTTCATTCATTAGCCATTAAAATTTAGAGAACTCGCTATAGCCCTATCAAATCCTACTAGTGCAATACATGGATAGCATCTCATACTACTACCCATGTTTCATAGAACTTCTCAAGCAACTACAATACACATCTCACGTGATGGGAATAAGCATTTAACCGACATACACCGTGATAGCTTGTCATGGAATCCGGTGTCATAGAACCCCACACCGTAAAAAGGTGGTCTACTTGCCTAAGGTAAGACCATTAACTTTAGCTTAAGTGGATCCACTAGCTAGACCTATGTGGGCACATAGTTAAGAGATAAGGAGGACATTCATTAAAATCCGGCCTAACGTAGAGAGAACCTCCATCTTTACCTTATCTTTTCAGTGCTTAGCCTACATTCCCATAGAATAGTTTCATTTCATTACATTAACGCACTTGAGACGACCACCAATATTAGGTCTACCGACCCAAGGCACATTACAAAGATAGCTTATTGACTTTCCTAGAAAGGGCCACCACCATTAGGTCTACCGTTTAAAGGGACATCATTTCACACAGGAAAGGGGCAACCACCATTAGGTCTACCAATTCAAGGTTTAACATCACATTGGGTCCTAGACTCATCAAGAAGGGCTACCAACCTTAGGTCTACCGATTCAAGACATATGCTAGAATACCTCATTATTAATTCATCAATTCATGAAAGTTTACCAACATTAGGTCTACCAATTCAATACATTAAGATATGATTCAAGATATATACATTCATTACATTATAGAACCCTTCACATTCCATCATCATCATTCATGACGCTCAAATTCAGAATTAGCCTTTCAATACCAACACAAATACATTCTATACAAGATCACATTAACCTCATTAAATTCACATGCACATAACTAACAAGTAAACACCTCCACCTTTCAAGTGGATCAAACACATTCTACTTCACATGTAATTTTAGTCATAACTTGCCTTCAAGGCCATAAATCTCAAAGCATCAACATACCAACAATCTATCATAATTAAGGCATAAATAATTATACAATTCAATAATCTAAATAAATTTACACAAAACCCAATCATAAGCTTTCATAATCAACAAACCCACTTCATAAGGGTACGATATAGAAACTGAGAGGAATCATGGGTTCATAGAGTATTTTCATCAAAAATCATCAATTAAACATCAATACAATCAATATATGCCATTATAAACCATTTGAAATCATTTGAAGAAAGAACCCATGAGATTGAGTAAAACCCTAGGTTTTTAATGAACTTGTAATCTTTGAAATCTATTTTGAAATTGACTCTAGGGATGGAAGCTATCCCTAGATGAAAGATCACCATACCTTTTCTAAGAATCCTTGAAGAAATTTGAGAAGAAACCCCTTTTGAAATCCACAAACCCTAGCTCTCACTTCTTCTTCCTTGTGAACTTCTAGAGAGAGAATTTTTTAAAGGAGGAACTCTTGTTTTGATTTGAAGAAATAATGAGTATATGACTTGTTAAAAGACTTAAAACTATATATATTAATGATATAAACCATTTAAAATCGACCCCACACTTTAAATAATTAAAACAAAATTACTCAAACTTCCTCAACTAAGGCAGCCCGTTAGGGACCACGCCCAACTTGATGGGTCGTGAGGGGCACCACGGCTCATGGTGGTGCCCGTGGTCTCCTAGTCAGTGTGCCTCCCAACCTTGCCAAGCCCTCCAAGGCCAAGGTAAGACCATGAAATCTCCCACGATCCATGGTTAACACCACGAGTTGTGGTGATGCTCGTGATCATGGAGACAGTAGCTAGGCAAATTTGCCTTGCCTCCCTTGAGCCCAAGTGAGATTCACGCCCACTTTGACGTACCGACTAGGGAACCACGACTCGTGCTGGTGCCCGTGGTCTATGGGGCAGTAGCCTCCTCAATCATGCATCACTCCCATTAAGCTAAGGCCGCCCCACGAGCCTTCCCACGGCCCGTGGTCATGACCACAAGTCGTGAAGTGGCTCGTGAAGGGGAGCCTTGACTTAGCACCAAACTAGGGCATACTGTCTAGCCACCATGGGTGGCACCACGGCTTGTGGTGACTACCATGAGTCCTGAAGACCGTCGTGGTCTATGGAGGCAGTAGCTAGGGTAAGTTTTAGGTAGCCTAGGTTCCCAAACCATGGCCTACACCCACAACCCTTAACCCTTGCCCTTAACTCTTGACATTAACCCCCACGCCTACCATTTTGTGAGTCGTTACATGGGAGGATGTGAATATGGATTTTATTGTGGTTTTGTCTTGTACTCGAAGGCAACATGATTCTATTTGGGTCATCGTTGATAGAATGACAAAATCCGCCCACTTTATTCCCGTCAAGGTTTTATTTTTTGTGGAATACTATGCCAAATTATACATCAAGGAGATAGTGAAGTTGCATGGGGTTCCTTTGTCTATTATCTCAGATCGGGGTACTCAATTTACTTCACACTTTTGGAGGGCATTCCAAAAAGGGTTAGGTACCAATGTTAAGCTTAGTACCGCTTTTTATCCTCAAATGGATGGTCAAGAGGAACATACCATTCAAACCTTAGAAGACATGTTAAGGGCGTGTGTTATAGAGTTCAAGGGTAATTGGGATGACCATCTTCCATTGATAGAGTATACCTACAATAATAGTTACCATTCAAGTATTGCCATGGCTCCTTTTGAAGCATTGTATGGTAGGAGGTGTAGATCTCTGGTTGGTTGGTTTGAAGTAGGTGAAATTTCTTTAATTGGTCCCGAACTAGTTTATGAGGCCATTGAAAAAGTTTGACTTATTAGAGAGAGGTTGAAGACGGCCCAAAGTTGGCAAAAGTCTTATGCCAATGTTAGAAGAAGGGATCTAGAATTTGAAGTTGGTGATTGGGTCTACTTGAAAATCTCACCTATGAAGGGTGTGATGAGGTTTGGTAATAAGGGGAAGCTTAGTCCCCGATATGTGGGCCCATATCGAATCTTGAAACATATTGGGAAAGTTGCCTATGAATTATATTTGCCAAATGAATTGGCTCCGGTTCACTCGGTATTCTATGTTCCCATGCTTAAGAAGTGTATTAGTGATCCCGTATCCATCATTCCTTTAGAGGGTTTGGGAGTTGATGAGAGTCTTTGATATGAAGAGGTTCTGACAGAGATTTTAGACTGGTAAGTTAAGAGGTTGAGAAATAAGGAAGTAGCTTTCGTAAAGGTGTTGTGGAGGAGTCACTTAGTTGAGGGTGCTACGTGGGAGGCTGAGGCCGATATGAAGTCCCGCTATCCTCATCTTTTACCTTCTACTCCTATCCAAGCTTGAGGTAAGTAGTGCTTTTGAATTTGGTGTTTTGGGAGTCATGTGTTCTATGTGTATCCTTCATGATTTTCCCTTATGATATGCATGTTCTTGTGAGAATTCGTATTTTTGCATAAGTTGAGTTTTCATGATTTATATGTCCCTCATGTTGATTTGCATTTTAGTATGATGGTTGCATATTTGACTTCATGAGATGTTTTGATGAACATGCCTAGTTATGCATCTGATGAAATGACATATTGACTCCATAATGTTGTGTTGAGCTTGCTTGAGTTGGAGAAGGTAGACCCTTCTATGATTATGTGAAATGATGAGTTTTGTGCATAATGGGTGATGAGTCCACATTTTGGACTCATTTAGGGCTATATTTTCATAGAATTAGTGTCCTCAAACGCATTTTTGTCTCAATATCTAATGAAAATACTTAAGTTTCAGGTAATTGGATTTTGAGGCAAAGCATGGAAACTACTTAGCAAAAAGGAACAAAGGCAGCTGAAAGAACAAATAAATGAAGATCTGCGGATCGCCGAACCCATTCGGCGAATCGCCAAAAGATCTTAGTCTCACCTTTTGTTCCAGTGTGCTGAGCCCTGAAGGAGAGGATAAAATCGATGGTGAAAAGGAGCAGTGGGCGTTTCACCGAGCAGATCTGCAAAGCAGTACTATACCGCCCAATGATCCAGGACGCGAAGAGGCTGAAGGTAAAAGCTGAAAGGCGATGAAGTAGGTCAAAGGGCGGATCGCTGAGTGCATCGACGATCCCGACTAACATCGCTGAACGATCCTTCATAGAGCATTTTCTAAAATCTATAAATACTAGTTCAGTTTTTATTCTTGTAAGCAATTTTAGATGGATATTCAACATTTTTTACATTTTCCAGCATTTAGCTCTAAGTTTTGGGAGACATTGTTCTTGAAGGGTTTCAACTCCAAGAAATTGGGTGTGGGTCTTCAAGATTCTTCAACCTTGACTTGTTTAGAGACTTAATTCTCCATACCCATTGGATGGTAACACCTTTTGGTATCGATGTTTATCTCTTTAGCATGTCTAGCTAAAACCCCAATTCTTGGGGTGTGATTTTGTGAATATGGGTTAGATTTATTTGTTGGGTCTTGCTTGTTGATGGTTTATTTGTTGTTTTGATGTGATTTCGGTTAGTAGTTATGGTGGAACTTAATGAAATTGTAGTTACAAATACGATTTCACCTTTGTATTTTTGGCTTGCGAGAGAGAGAGGTCGTAAAACTAAGACTACTAAATTGATGGCCAGTGGGAGTGGGTCGACATGAGGTTCAACTCGAGAGAGTGAACCCTAGTCTTGTATAAAATGACATCCACATGTTGCACAAATGCATCAACAAGTGTATTTTTGTATCAATTTATTTATATGTATTAATGTCTTAATCAAAAGATAAAAGTGGGCATGGATTTACCTCATCAGTCCAGTATTTATTGGGTTGAGACATTACGTAGAACCAGTCCTTCTTCTTTGGAAATGCGACTACAAAATCAAGTTGTTTGAACTCAAGATCTGAGTAATTGGTTAAGTAGTGATCGTCCTTGTCTCTTCTGCAATTGTGTAATCATTATAAATAATTATTTAGTGGACAACAAGAAGAAATACTAATAATAGTTGAACGACTTTACTTTTTTGCATGATGCTTGTAAATACCCTCGTTTATCCATTGCGAGAAAGATGACATTAGTTCAGTTGGACCGCCACTATCAATGTTAAAACCTTCAAATGGATATTGTTGCTTCACATCACAACTGACGACTTCGACTTTCTCTTTCTTTCTTCTCTTTCTCTTTCGCTTTCTTTTTCACTTTCTCCTTCTCCTTCTCCTTCTCTTGCTCCTTCTCATTCTCATTCTCCTCCTCCTCCTTCTCCTTCTCCTCCTTCTCCTGCTCCTTCTCCTTCTCATCCTCCTCCTTCTCCTTCTCCTTCTCCTTCTCCTTTCCTTTTGAGTTTGAATGTGATACTGGAGTAGTAGTTGATGAGTCCACAAAGTGGACTCATTTAGGGCTATATTTTGATAGAAATTATGTCCTCAAATGCTTATTTTAAATCAATATCTGATGAAAACACTTAAGTTTTAGGTTTTAGAAGTTTGAAGGAAAGCATGAACACTACATCGCAAAAAGGAACGAGAAGGCTAAAAAAAATGAAGAAATGAAGGCATGAAGATCACTGAGTCCACTTGGCGAGTCGCCGAAGGGTCTTACTTCGCCTTTTGTTCCAGTGTGCTGAGCCCTGAAGGAAAGGATCAAGTCGGCGGAAAAAGGGAGCAATCAGTATATCGCCGAGAAGTTTTGCGACGTAGTACTATGTCGCCCAATGGCCCAGAGCACGACAATGCTGAAGGATGGTGCAAGATGACGATGAACTACACCAAAAGACGAATCGCTGAGTTGATCGGCGATTCCGACTAATGTCGTCGCATGATCCGCTGCAGCACAGATTTTTGAAAACTATAAATACTCGCTGAGAGTTGTAGTTTAGCATCATATTTTTAGTGTGGAACAATTAATATAATTTTTAAGTACTTTTTATTTTTGCTCTGAGTTTGAGAGGATTTTGAAAGCTTGAAGAAAAAAAGGGTTTCTTCTCCAAGGATTTAGACTTGGGTCTCTTGGATTCTTCATTCTTGGCCTGTAACAAGACTTAAATCTTCATACCCATTTGAATGCAAGCTCATTTAGGTATAAATTTCTATCTCTTGATGTGTGGCTAAAACCCCCAATTCTTGGGGTGTGATTTTGTGAATATGGGTTAGATTAGTTGTTGGGTCTTGCTTGCTGATAGTCTATTCGTAGTTTAAATGTGATTTCGTTTAGTGGTTGTGGATCAACTTAATGAGGTTGTAGTTACAAATATAATCTCATATATGTGTTTTCGGCTTGCTCGAGAGAGAGGTCGCAAAACTAAGACCACTAAATTGATGGCCAGTGCGAGTGGGTTGACATGAGGTTCAGCTCGAGAAAGTGAACCCTAGTCCCATATCCACACACTCAGCTCAAGAGAATGAGTGGGTTAAGACGAAATCTATTCTTCATGCGGCAAATGGGTGTGTCTGAGAGGAACCCGCTTGAAACGGGGTAAGTTGCTCGAGAGAGAGCTTATCCCCTTTAAATCTAGCCTAGTCACAAATACTCAATGAGTTTACTATCAAAAGCATGTACCCAATGATTTAGTCTATCCCGTATTTCTATCACATCCCAAGAATCCCCTCTCATTACTTAGATTTCTTTGTTAATTTTGTTGTTTTTACTTACTAGTGACAAAATCCCCATTGTTAATTGACACTCTTGTGTCCCTCTTTAATTTACAATGTTTTTAATCATTAATGTCTTTAGCTACGACTAGTTAGAACTAATTTTATTTTTTTATTAATTCTCAAAACCACTCCCTTGGGACTCAACCTGTCACGACCCGGGAGCACCCCCTAGTCGTAACCGGCGTACTCGACCTCGAAGAGGTCTAATACAAGCTTCTTAGCATTCATTCATCGCATAGACACTAAAACCATAAGGAATTTAAAACTTTCTTTACCAAGAAAACATTACATAAAAAAAAAA
>JAJOOS010009605.1:0-45235 GCA_029582725.1 Solanum chiquidenum | reverse complement strand
TGTTTTCTTGGTAAAGAAAGTTTTAAATTACTTATGGTTCTAGTGTCTATGCGATGAATGAATGCTAAGAGGCTTGTATTAGACCTCTTCGAGGTCGAGTACGCCGGTTACGACTAGGGGGTGCTCTCGGGTCGTGACAGTCTCTCTTCATACCATTCCACCAATAATGTTCTTTGATGGTCTGGTACATCTTTGTACCTCCAGGATGCATTGCATATGTTGAAGTATGTTCTTCATTTAGTATTTATCTCCTCAATTTGTCATCATTAGGCACACATAACCTGCTCTGATAAAATAAGACACCATCCTCTGTTAATGTAAAATTAAGCATTTCCCCATTTTGAACTTCTCTAGTCAGTTTTACAAGTTTCTCATCTAACTTTTGTGCTTCTTTCACCTGTTCAAGTAATATTGGCTTTACTTGCAAATTAGCAATAACTGAACCATTTGAATCAACTCTGAAACAAACATTTATGGCTCTTAACTCAAGGAGCAAGGGTAAAGGACTCAAAGAAATGCTTGCAAAGGATTTTCGACTTAAGGCATCTACAACCACATTAGCTTTACCTGGATGATAATCAATCGTGCAGTCATAATCCTTGATGTGTTCAAGCCATCTACGTTGTCTTAGGTTTAGCTCCTTTTGAGTACCCAAGTACTTTAAGCTCTTGTGATCAGTAAATACATGACATTTCTCTCCATACAAATAATGCCGCCATAATTTTAAAACAAACACTATAGCAACAAGTTCAAGATCATGAGTAGGATAATTTCATTCATGCGGTTTTAATTTCCGAGAGGCACAAAAAATAACCTCTCCCTCTTGCATCAAAACGCATCCTAGACCATTGTGAGAAGCATCACTGTATATTACATATTCTTTCCCTTCAATTGGTAGAGTAAGTATAGGCGCTTGAGTCAACAAGGATTTGAGAGTTTCAAAGCTCTCTTGGCATTTGTCATCCCATATAAACTGTACTTCCTTCTACAAGAGCTTAGTCAAAGGGGAGGCGATAATGGAAAAGCCTTTCACAAATCTTCTGTAGTACCCTGCTAAGCCCAAGAAACTTCTAACCTCGGTTGGACTTTTGGGAGGTCTCCATTCAGCAACTGATTGTATCTTACTAGGATCCACCTTCACGCCTTCGGTTGATACCACATGTCCCAAAAAAGCCACTTCATCAAGCCAAAATTCACACTTGAAAAATTTAGCATAAAGTTCTTTCTCCTCCAATTTTTTTAAAACAATCCGAAGGTGATTATCATGGTCTTCACTACGTCTGGAAAATATTAAAATATCATCTATAAAGACAACCACAAACTGATCAAGATAAGGCTTGAATACCTGATTCATTCGGTCCATGAATACCGCAGGAGCATTTGTCTATCCAAATGGCATCACCAAAAATTCATAATGACCATACCGAGTTCCAACAGCAGTTTTAGGGACATCTTTCTCTCTAATAAGCAGTTGGTGATATTCGGACCTTAAATCAATCTTTGAGAATACCTTAGTACCCTTCAGTTGGTTAAACAAATCATCGATCGTTGGTAGTGGATATTTATTCTTAATTGTTATTCTGTTCAATTGTCTGTAGTCAATACAAAGCGTAAGAGTGCCATCTTTCTTCATTATGAATAAAACAGGGGCTCCACAAGTTAAAACACTGAGTCTAATAAAACCCTTCTCAAGAAGTTCTTTCAATTGAGATTTCAATTCTCTTAATTCTGCTGGAGCCATTCTATAAGGAGTAATAGAAATAGGGTTAGATCCAGGAATAAGCTCGAGTAGAGATTCAACTTCTCTTTCTAGGGGAAATGCAGGAATATTCTGGGAAGACTTCTGGAAAATCACATACAACAGGTATGTCCTTGATACAAGGACTGTTCAACTGTATCAACTATGTGAGAAAGGTAGGCCATACAACCTTGATGCATCAACTTTCTTGCCAAGGCCGCATTAATAATACTATATGTCAATAATCTTTAACCTTGTACAATGATATGTGAAAATGTAGGATCTTTAAAGGTCAAATGTTTTGACCTACAATCTACCACTGCATGATATTTATAAAGCCAATCCATCCCGATAATAACATCAAAATTCTTGAAGGCATTTCAATCAAATCAGCAGAGAAGATTAGGTTTTGAATCACAAAGGGACAATCACGATAAATTCGATTACACACAACCTGAGAACTCAAAGGACTTTCAACCAGCACATCATAATTAAGTCTTACAGATTTCACATTTTCAGGAAGAACAAATGATGAACAAATATAGGAATGGGTAGAACCAGGATCAAACAATGTAAACACACATAAGCCAAATAAGTAAAATTTACCGACAACCACGTCTTGTCCATCTTGATCATCCCTCTGCCTCATAGCATAAGCGCATTCAGTAGTCCATGGTCCACTAGCTTTATTAGTTCCACTTGCACCTGTTACTTGGGTGTTTTTAAGTCTTGCACCTCTATTAGTTTGAGGAGGATTAATAGAAGGCTTATGAACTGAGCCTTCAATTCTCAAGTAAGGAGCATTATTAGGATTAGGACAATCCTTCAATTTATGATCAAAGATCCCACAATTGAAACATGCACCAGAAGCTCTCCGGCAAGTACCATAATGATTCTTTCCACATTGCGGGAAAGTGGAAACACAAGGCTTGCCTTGGCTCTAATTTGGAGTGCTAGTTGTAGAAAAGTCTGATCTATTTTTCTTCTGTTGCGGTGGCCTGTTATCACTACAAGCCTTAGAATTATCAAACTTTCCCCTTTTCGATGGACCCCCAAAATCTGGTCTAGGCTTTCGAAATTTGTTTTCATTTCTATTAGCTTCTTTTTTATCAAGTCATTCCCAAGTAAAAGAAGCAGACACTAACTTAAAAAAGTCCTCATGTTGCAGGATCGCCACATTCTTCCTAATGGAATCATTTAAACCATTTTCAAATTTCCTGCACTTGTCTTTTTCCTCTTTAATAATACCTCCAGCATAGCGAGAGAACCTTAGAAACTTCTGTTCGTATTCAGCATTAGACTTGCCTCGTTGCCTTAGATTCAAAAACTCCTTTTTCTTTGCATCACAATAAGCAGGTGGGACATACTTCACACGAAATTCCTTAAGAAAATCATCCAATGTAAGAACCGGAGGTTTTACCTTGGCATTTGGAACACTTGACCACCAATCATAAGCATCCTTTTGTAATAGTGAAATAGCATACTTAAATTTGGCAACATCTGAATACTCCAACTGCTCAAACACCCTCTCCATGCACTCCAGCTATTGTTTAGCATAAGTGGGATCAACAGTGCATTCAAACTCTACACCACCCATTTTCCTCATTTTCTCAAAGTTAATCCCGTTGGGATCATGCATTGTTTCAGCCATGTGGTGGAAGAATTTAGTCATTTGTTGAAAACGAATATTCATGGCTTGAGTACCACGACTCATGTGAGGATGTGAACCAACTCTTACACCCTGATGGTTTCCCACTTCAGACCCACCAGTGTGGGGAACATATAGATTCGATAAGTGTTCTCCAACCCCTTTCAGTGCATGAGGTTGGGAAACTGAGGCACCCAAACTTTCACGAGCAGCTTCCATAGGTCAGTCAGAAGAAGAGGCCATAGCTTAGTTCCTTCAAAAGGGGAGATCACATTGCATTAGGGACATGGACTAGATGCATGTGCAATCTACATGAAATAAAAATATGAAAAACCATGTAAGTGAACAAGAACTCTAAATAGAACCTTTTTGAAAGCAAACAAGTATACAATTAATTCACAACAAAAGTCCTAGAACCACAAACCTAGGCTCTGATACCAACACTTGTATGGACCCTTCCGAAAGGATAGTACCACTTAAACAAGAAATATAATTTAATACTTGCGACATTTAAAACAGATTAACGAAGGACATATTGATTTTAATCTAGTAGAGGGATCAGGTTCATAACGAATAATTTAGTTAAGGATATACATCCTTCCCATTTAAACATTTATTTGATGTAAAAATTGACATGACGCAGAATATAACTTATGATGGAAAAAAACATTCCCAGAAAAATCTAAGCAAATAACTGACGAACTTTTCATTCATATATTACCCTCACACTTATGGATGACATAACAAGAATATTACCAACTTTTGAGTACCGAAATCAGTCGGTTCATGCTTCACAAAAACATTCAAAACTAATAGTAAATTCGTATATTACAAGACTTGGGTTTTCACACCCCAAAAGAACAAAACATATAGACATACTTATATTACAACCCATGGACATGATCAAATTAGTCCTCAAAATTTCATGTATATATACAACACATAGATCATGTACAAGGCTCAAGGTTTATACAAAACATAGATGCCTATATGCAAATGTGATCTTCCTTAAGGCTCTCAAAATCTCCATCTCCAATAGCCAGCTTTATTCATCCTCTTGAACATTCCCTACGATAGAAACAACTATCGCTAAGCATATATCTTAGTGGTGCAAAAACTATAGATTCAGAGTCCTCAGATTCACCAAGTTACCTTTCTCAAGTTATGGGGAGCATAATCAAGTAAACAATATATAAAGAGTATAAAGTTCGATATTTAAAGATCCAAATGTTAAGAACACTCATATTACAATTTTCCAAGAGATTCAACAACAAGGCTCGCCCAATAAATACATCATGTCGTCACACCAAGCACAAGCAAGTATCAAGAAGGGCCGACGCCCTGCATCAATAAGGGTTAATTCCAAATAATCAAGAGAACCAAGAACCATATTAAAAATGGCTTTCTAGTTCATACTTAAAATGGACAACTTCCATTCTTAAGACGGACTAAAAATCTAGAGTCAAGATGGCAAATGATCCGAATCAAGAGGCATGCCAGTAGTGACATATTCACAGCCACAAGGAGGACAGGTTCCCAACAAGAGTGCCAAGTGATCAAACAATCCGTACAAGTGGGCGAGTTACACAAGCGTATTTAACGTCTTAAAGGATAACAACACGACAATGCAAAGTTACAAGAGGTAACCAAGGTACCAACATCAACTTTCAGATATACCAGCAGTTCAAAGAGTGCAAGTACAAGTTTATACACAAACCTCAGTGCTTTAGCAAAGAAACAGTCCAACACAACTTCGCGAGTTCAGACAGAAGACCAACCAACCTTTCAAAGTCCTCAACTTGTTCACGAGGATATACAACCTTAAAAATACAATTAAATAACTTCTATAATTATTAGCAGCTCAATAATGTCGAAGTAAAACAGGATTATCATCACAAGTAAGCTTAGCCTGTACAAATACGACTTTGCTATCAAAACAGTGATTCTGGCCAGCCTAGTACCTCATGTCGCAACTTTGATTTGAAAAGGAAAACGGAAAAATTAGACTTTATAACCTTCATGAAATATGTAGATACATATCTTAGGGTTTCAAACAAACAAGAATCGCTGCAAAATATATTTTGTAACAAAAGATATATTCAAAACAGTAACAGTTGATCATACAGGATTTCAAATTCCGAAATCTGGACAGAACTTTCCCTAAGTTGCGTCCCGTATTTCGAATCCGTAGCAGCTAATTTAGAGTTTTACATAAACATAAGAGTTGTAGGTATACAAATTATCTTTCCAAATCATATTTATTTACTGTAAACTAAGTTTTATTTAAAGATATATGCATGAACTACCAAACACTACCCAGCTCAGAAACAGATTTCGTCACTTACCAACAAGAAGTGTGTGTCTCCAATTCCAGCATAAAGGAGCAAGTTTTTCTCTTGTGATTTTGAAGAACAAATGGTTAGATAATGTTCTAAGGTTCTTAGACTTCAGGTGAGACGAATTTTACTAGAAGAGGTGTCAAAATATAGTCTCAAAAGTGAGGCTAGTCACATGTACAGCTGCCTCCAAAAGGTGGCTGCCCAAAAATAGGTTGGCTGCCCAAAATGCATACATATATACCTATATGTATAACCCTCACCTCCCTTTCAAGTTATACATAATTCTAATTATAATATTACGTAAATACCCCAATACAATCCCTTAAATTACGATCACAATTATGTTAAGCAAGATTGCAAATATCACAAAATTTCAAGTTCCAAAAATGAGAACAAAAAATATTGTAGTAATTAAGCAATGGTGTATCGACATGCGAATGTTGGTCTAGTATTTAGGGGTGTTACAGATTCGCCAAGTGAACTCGGCGATCCTCAGTCCTTCATTTTCTCGTTCTTTTTAGTCTTTTCGTTCCTTTTTGCGAAGTAGAGCCAATGCTTTCCTTCAAACTTCAAATACTTGAAACTTAAAGGTTTTCATAAGATATTTAGATAAAATAAGCATTTGAGGACACAATTTCTATTAAAATAAAGCTCTAACTGAGTCCAACCTGTGGACTCATCAACACCCCAAACTTAAACTTTTGCTTGTCCTCAAGCAAACTCAAGTTCAGTCGTTCAAAAAGGGTGTCTTGAACAGTGCTACACAAGACTCAATCATGAATGCACACAAAAAAAACTCAATTTACTTATGCAAAGACCAAATGTGTACCCAAAGATTCAAGTTGTGACACACCAATACCTAAGATTCTCATGCTCGCAGTACTTGCTACTAATGCAAGTTCAAGCTCAATAAAAGTGTCTAAATGCCCTCACACAAAGAATGATTCCATATTCACACACATGAGTTAATCAATTTAAGATCAGGAATCAGATGCAACACTCACACTCAAAAAGAAGAACACAATGCATGTTTTCACAAATAGGTTTGCCCTTATTTTCCAATCGACTTTCGGTTCGACTTACTTCAGATCAAAAAGGTCTTTTCAAGGTTTGTAATGGAGATGAGTGCGTAGGTATAGTCATTTAGGCTAAGTGACTTCTTCATCATCATGAGATGTGGTGTTCTCAAAACGTCATTTTTCCTTCCCTTATCACTTTTTCTTCTAGTGCTTCTTAGTCATCATTTCATTCACTCTCCATTTATTGCTTGGAAACCCAACTGCTTTTGTACCTTTATTCAAAAATTATATGTATACTCTCTTCTTCTTCTTTTTAGAAGGGTTTCCATTTTGTTTTGCAATACCATGGGTTAGAGAGACTTTTTCTTGCACTTCTTGACTTCTCCTTTTCCTTTTCACCACACCCCCAACTTAGGCTTTTGGCCTAAGTTGGTTATTCACTAAACCACAAATCAAGAGGATTATAGGTAGTGGGTCAAGTAAGGTCTAAGATTCATCAAGTTTCTTCCAAAAAAATGTAAGGCTCAAGGGGTGTTCAAAAGAGTTTCACACACTCATGGGTAGGTCACAAAAAAGGTATATGTCAAATTTGGCTTACACTCTTTAAAGTTGCCTAAGATCATACACCTTTCTAAGTCAATCAGACTAACAGGGCAAATTCTAGGTTTATTCATGCACAGTTTAAAGTAAGCTATTCACACAAGGCATTTACACTTAAGTCAATGAAGACCACACACTTTCGCTAGTGTGGAACAATCATTACAAGAGAATCAATTCGATAAACGTCTAATCACAAAAAGATGCAAAGAGTTCACATATTGTCTATGCAACTTCATTTGGTCTAGTCGTAGCCGCACATTCATGTTCGTTCGATTAGGGGCACTATTCAAGTCATCAGTATTGATCGGAACCGAGACTTAAATTTTGCAAAAGAACAGCCACTTTCAACACAAGCGGTGGTGTAAATTTTTTAAAAACAATTTTTTTTTGGAAGGGTCAAAATTTGCATCAATTAAAATAAAAAAGAGGAGCCATGAGCTCAAGCATCCACGAAAGGCAATATATAACACAATTAAAACCAAAACAACCCAAATGTAAAAACAAATAGCACACAAAAGGTTTGCCTCACCCCACCACAAATAAAAGCAATTTGTCCTCAAATGCAATTAATACATAATCCGAAAGGAAAAATAAAGAAAGACAAAGAGGGAGGTAAAGAGGGGATCCTGGCTAAGTGGTCGCTCCATCTGTCTGGGAATCAGTGCCCAGAGTGACTTTCAGAAGGACCAGCTCCACTAGATCCAACAGCAGGAGTCTTTGCCAAAGAGGCCTGCACAACAACATCTATCATGATTTCTTCAGTCTCGGCTAGTCTACTGCAACTCCCTCAATCATCTATTCGTCAATATCTTCCTCTAAGTCAAGGTTGACTATATGCTTTGCTCTATCTCCATGTCCAGTGGTGGTCTGAGGCATTGCAGACATATCTGGAGTCTTCTTTGTTCCAAAGATCATGGACACATCGGTGAACTTTAGGTGGTTTACATATTTTTGCAGCTCAACAATTGCAACCTTTAAACCTGTTACCTCATTTGTGGCCCCTTGGTTATGCTCACACACTGCTATCCTCACTGCCAGGTGCATTAATGATAATGTTCAGAGGTGTCACAACATCAGGTAGGGCAATATGGATCATGCTTGGAACAGAGGCCTCTAGATTGGCAGCCCAACGTTCAGCAGAAAAGGTGAGCTGTCCCATTCATATTAGGGAAGCCTGGGTGAGTGGAGGCCGAGAAATAGCAGTAACAACATTAGGTCTGGGAAACCTTGCAGCAGCGGAAGGATCTGGGTGTGCCTCTGCAGGTGATGATTCTGTGCTTCCAGACTCCACTAATGTTGCCTTCTTCTTTTCTGCTTGATCCCTAAGGTTCTCGGCTTCAATCCTCCGAATATCAGTAGAGGCCGTGGGCATCAGGTTTACATCTCTCTTGGCATCTCAAGGTACCCGAGCTTGTTTGCACAATGTTGTGATCAATACTGGGAACGAAAGTGAGGTTTTTCTCTGCCTTGCATGCATTTGTATCTCTGAAGCGATGATTTCTCCCAAGTTTATCCATGTTTCCTCTATGATGCAACCCAGGCAAGGCAAAAAATCGACTCATTTTGGGATGGCATGATAGTGTTGTTGATGAAACCAAACCAGACCCTTGTTGCTATGCTCAACTCTTTCTTTTCAATTTGAGCTCCTTCTGCCAACCATTTTGGAGTCACGTCTGAAATTAATGGAGCTAACCATTTTTTCGTGTCATCCATTTTCTTTGTTCTGATCAAGTGCTAACAGTGATCTCCAATATTTATGGACATGCCCAAAACAACGTTAATCGCCTCACTATCACACTTCACCCTCCTGCCTCTAACAACCACAGTCTACTTATTTGAAGGTTGCTTCCAGATGGTTTTTCTGGGGTATTAGTGCACTATATGCACTATAGAAACTCTCTTACCCAATTTGGAATATAAGGACCGCGGGGATTTGTGAAAACTTGGAATTTATGGTATCTCAGGGATTCCATTATCTCTGGGTGTCTGTCTATAACTCCGTCTATGGACAACCGCTTTTCCTCCAGAATTGTTGTCAGTCCCTCAACTTTTACTCGATTTGTTGACTTAGGTGGAGGACCGTGTACTGGAGGCGCTAATACTATTACATGTTTTGGAGTTGGGGATATAGGAGTGGTCGGCTGGGTATTCCTGATCCTGGATGAATCATTCAGCTTCTTAGTTCGCCTCTCAGCCCTCTGTGCAATTAGCAGATCATCCTCATCAGAACCTACATTTTCACTTCCAGATTGGTTGGGGTCATTTCTGTAAAAGCCATCATTGCCAGTGCTTGCATATGATATGTCAAGGATCTTGTCCTTGCCCTTGCCTTTGCCACCAACTTTGGAAAGTTTAGCAACCTTGCTTATGGATGCAGCTGCATCCTCGTTGATTTGAATCCTTTTTGTTTTACTTTGGGGTGACCTTCTTTCCCTTGTAACTTTAGTTCTAGACATTTCTGCAAGGAATTTGGGAAGAAGTTAGAGCAACTAACTCAAATTCATAGGAACACAATTCCAGAATATCTCGCCGAATAGGTCGGCGAATCGCTTAATTGCTCGCCGAATGCTTTTGGTGATCTGATATTTCTCTCCGAAAGCTACAGAATCCATGTCTTAAATAATATGAAATTAAAGGTGATATGGGGTCAATAGGAGAACCACTAAGTGATTTGGCAAGCTCGACCTAACTCGTCAATCAGCCCATCGTGCCTATTTCCCATCTATCTTCTTGATTTCAACCCGCAACCCCAGAAAACAAAATCAAAACATGCACTGGATCAATCAAGCTTACAGTTGCTCAACTTAAACAGTATGCAGGAGAACCTCATAAAAATTCGTTCATACTAACTCATCAGAATGGGATTCCCAAAAGTAGAAGTGTTGGATTAGCAAATCAAAAGAGGCACTTGAATAGTCTAAAGTTGTCATAAAGGCATAGTACACAATATGGTATAAAATTGCTTGCAATGAGAGTATACATATCACAATTAAATGCAGGGTTTTGAGGACTAACTTTTAGGAAGATCAAGTCAAAATTGTGATGCTAGGCAGCAGATTAGTACAGATCCAAGTAGTACTAAATCATCTAAAATACTCAAGAGATACGATTTTTAAAAAAAATACTAAGTAGGTGCGATTTTGTGAAAATTGAGAGTGAGAGAATGTGAAAAAGATTGAAAGTGAAAACCCGTGGCCTTATAAAAACCATCCAGATCTCACCCATTCGATGATATTAGTTTCTTTCGATCTGCTATTTCACGATTCGCCGAATGTTTGTCTACCTCGCAAGTTTTACAGGATCTTCAGTTGAGGTGAGGATCCAAATGGCGGTCTTTGTCGAGGTCGCCGATCTAGTCGGTGATTCGCCAATGTGGTATATGTAATTCATCCTGTACTTTTTACAAACTTTCCATGCCCAATCCTACAAAATTAAGACACATTTATTTCAATCATAACATACTACAAATATTTAAGGGTCTTGGGTTGCCTCCCAAAGAACGCCCTAGTTAACTTCGTGGCACGACGTAAATCAGTACTCAAACTCCACTTGTGAGGTTAGCCTTAGGATCACCAAGAAATCCCTCATTTTGTTTCGGGTGGAAATTTGGTGACACATAACCCATGACGTTCTCTCGTAGCTGGACAACTCTGGAATGAGACCAAAGCATCCGCTTCATTCCTTCAATGTCTTCCTTAATTTCTTTCAGCTCTGTATCTTGCTCATTCACCTTGTGGAGAATGATTGAGAACTTTCCCTCAAGACTTTTAACCTCATTGCCCTTGAGACTTCTTCGCTCATGAGGGGGGATATGTTTATCCTTCCTCTTATACTCGACCTCAATCTTCACCATCTTTTTGGCCAACTCATCCATCTGAGTCATTAGGGCCGGCAACATGAAGTCCTTTTCTACTTCTTGATTCATCTCAACCATTTGATTAAGCAATTGAGCTACTCTCGCATAAGGTTGTTTGGTGATGCCTCCCAGAATAAGTTGGCCGACCAACCTTTTGTTTCAAGGACCAAGACTTCTGTAGAAACAGTCAAGGAGAGCTATGTCAGGAATGTCATGATTTGGGCATTGATTGGTCAGTTCATTAAACCTCGCCCATGATTTGGGGATCCATTCACCTTTCACTTGCTTGAAAGTGAGGATACGATCCAAGAACATCATTACCTCTAATGGGGGAAACTCCGTAGGCTCCCGAGTACAACTTGTCATGCTCACTTCCTTTGTTTGGATAAAAACAAACCAACAAAAAAAAACTAAAAATTAAGTGAGTAAACTACAACTAAGAAGAACAAACATTCTACTAATCTAAAATATTTCAAGTAACACTACTCCCCGACAGTGGCACCATTTTGATGTTTAGAATTTCTCTATTCACGTAATCAACGACACAACTTCCAGTACGAGTGTCTATGATCGTGTGATAGTATAGTAACCCAACCAAGGGTTGGGGTCGTGTCCCAAGGGAGTGGTCTTGAGAATTAATAGAAAAATAAAACCACAATGCCTCTCGGGCAAGCTGAAAACACATGGGTGGCTTTGTATTTGCAACTACAAACTCATTAAATTAAACTACAATAACTAGGGGAAATCACCATTAAAATACATGTAATCTATCAATAAGCAAGACCCAACAATAATATCAACACATATTTGCTAAATCACATCCCAAGAATGGAGGGTTTTAGCCACAAGTCAAGAAATAGAAATTTATACCTTAAATGATGTTGAAATCAAATGGGTATAGAGAAATAAGTCTTGATTTGAGCAAAGAAGGAAGAATCCAAGAGACCCATTTCCAAATTGAAAGAGGTGAAACCCTTTTCTACTTCAAGTCTTCAAACCCTTACAAACTTGAGATAAAAAGTAAAAATTGATACTAAAATCTCCTTCTAAAATTTTATACTAAGCTATCACTCTCAACGAGTATTTATAGTTTTCAAAAATCTGTGTTGCGGCGGATCACTCGACGACATTAGTCTGAATTGCCGATCAACTCGGCGATTCGCCCTTTGGTGTAGTTCATTGCCGTCTTACACCATCCTTCGGCATCATCGTGCTCTGGGTCATTGGGCGACATAGTACTGCTTCGCAGAACTTCTCGGTGATGCGCCGACTGCTCTCTTTTTCCATCGACTTGATCCTATCCTTCAGAGCTCAGCACACTGGAACAAAAGGCGAAGTGAGAACCTTCGGCGATTCACCAAGTGAACTCGGTGATCCTCAAGCCTTCATTTCCTCGTTCTTTTCAGCCTTTTCGTTCTTTTTTGCGAAATAGTGTCCATGCATTCCTTCAAACTTCAAATACCCGAAACTTAAAGGTTTTGATCATATATTTAGATAAAATAAGCATTTGAGGACACAATTTCTATTAAATAAAGCCCTAAATGAGTCCAATTTGTGGACTCAAAAATAGATACCTAATAGCTTCATGGTTAGTAAAAACAATCACTTTAGTACCTACCAAATACGATATGAACTTGTCGAAGGCGAACACTAGAGACAACATCTCCTTCTCAGTCACTATGTAATTAGCTTGTGTAGAGTCAAAGGTCTTGCTTGCATAATAGATCGAGTGAAACACTTTATTTTTTCTTTGTCCCAACACTGTACCCACTACTACGTCGCTTGCATCACACATGAGTTCAAACGGTAATCCCCAATCATGAGCAATTAAGATATGAGCCTCAATTAAGTTCTTCTTCAACATCTCAAAAGCTTTCAAACACATCTCATCAAAGTTAAACTTCACCTCCTTCTCCAAAAGACTGCTCATAGGTCTGGAAATTTTGGAAAAATCCTTGATGAATCGCCTGTAAAAACATGTATGACCAAGAAAACTATGCACACCTTTTACAGAAATAGGAGGGGGCAATTTTTCAATAACTTCTACCTTGGCCTTATGAACCTCTAAACCAACCTTAGACACATTATGTCCCAGCACTATCTCCTCTCTAACCAAAAAATGACATTTTTCCCAGTTTAGAATGAAGTTAGTGTCTTCACATCTAGCAAGTACTTTATTAATATTTCAGAGACGTACTCAAAAGACTTCCAAAAAATGGAAAAATCATCCATGAACACCTCTACAAAGTCTTCCACAATATCATTAAAAATGGCCATCATACACCTTTGAAAAGTCACCGGTGCATTGCAAAGTCCGAAAGGCTTGTGCTTGAAAGCATATGTGCCAAAAGGACAAGTGAACGTGGTCTTTTCCTGATCCTCGGGTGCAATCAAGATCTGGTTGTAACCGGAATATCCATCTAAAAAGGAATAGTACTCCTGCCCTGCTAGTCGGTCAAGCATTTGATCAATGAAGGGAATAGGGTAGTGATCTTTCTGGGTAGCATCATTTAGTTTCCGATAATCCATACAAATTCTCCACCGGGTCACTATTCTAGTGGGAATCAACTCATTCTTATCATTCCTTACCACTGTCATACCTCCCTTCTTGGGAACACATTGTACCGGACCTACCCACTTACTATCAGAGATTGGGTACACAATTCCAACATCTAGCCACTTTATGACTTTATTTCTTACCACTTCTTTCATCAGAGGATTCAGTCGACGTTGATGTTGTGCTTTGGGTTTGTGGTCCTCTTCCATGTAAATTATGTGCATGCATAATGCCGAACTAATCCCATGAATATTAGCCGTCTGCCATCCAATTGCTTTCCTCATCTACTTTAAGATCCCCAATGCCGCTTCAACCTGTAAATCAGACAATTCTGCAGAAAGTATAACATGCAAAGTTTCATTAGTACCCATACCTTAGGTGAGACGGTAGAGTTTTTAGTTCCAACTTAGGGGCTTCTTCTATTGATGGCTTTCATGGGGGGCCAACTCGCGATCTAGTGGCTCCACTAACATTTCTTCTACCATCCCCTCTGGCGTAGCAATGGATCTATCAGCGAGTTGGAGAATAACAGTGGTTCATTTTGGACTACCCAACCAAATCTTTTGATACAATGATAAGGGCATCAAATTTATACTTGCCCCTAAATCACACAACCCCCGAGCATGAACACTTTGCCCAATTGTAATGTGCACAGTAAAACTACCCGGATCTTTTAACTTTTTGGGCAGTCTGTTTTGGATCCTTGAGATGCACTCCTCAGTAAGTTCTACAGTTTCATATTCAGCGAGCCTCATTTTGCTAGCCACAATGTCCTGCACGTATTTAGCATACTTCGGGATACCATGCAAAATGTCAACCAAAGGTAGATTAATGTGAACCTGTTTAAGGAGAGAGAGAAACTTACCGAAACATTCATCTTTATTCTTCTTTTTCAGCCTTTGTGGAAATGGAGGTTGTAATTTCTTTTGAGGAACGGGTACCTCAACATTGGAGCTTTTTATTACCTCTTCCACCTTCTTTTCTTTGTTACTTACCTCAGTATCTTTCTTCTTTGGAACTAGTTCCTATAATTGTAACCCACTTCTAGTACTTACCGCATGCAATTGTTTTGGGTTCGTCTCAGTATTACCGGGCAGCCCAACTTGGGGACGCAAGTTCAAAGAATTAGCCACTTGCGCCACTTGTTTCTCTAAACTCATTTGGAACATCTGGGTGTTTCTGATGTTCTCATCTTGCTTATCTATTCAAGTATTTAATTTGGTCCCTATCTCAGTCATAAGCTTTTATAGTAGCTCTTCATTGGTCATCCCCCCTTTTGGTGCACTAGGATTTGAGCCTTGGTTAGAATTAAAGTATTGTTGCCCAGCCCCTTGAGAACGGTATTGGTTAACCCCTTGAGCCTGATTTTGGTTTTGGTTACCAGCCCATGACAAGTTAGGATGGTTCTTCCAACTAGGGTTTTAAGTGTTACCATAATTTTGTTGCACTCCACCCCTTTGCGCATTACCCACATAGTTTACAGAATCCGGGTTTGCCTCACATTGCTCGGTTTCATGAGTTCCACTACCACATACCTCATACCAATTTGCTACCTGTTGTATTACATTTATCAGTGCCTGATTTAGATCCATTTGTTTAAAATGTAAGGCCATGTTATGTTGCATTTTGCATCTAATTTGGCATTTATGGTAGTAGCTTGGTCTACATCTAAGATCCCTGTAGCCTTTTGGGTAGGGGTTCTAGTCATTTTCCCCTCATACCCTTGGTTCCCTTCAGAAATTTTATCGAGTAAGGCGAAAAACTCTTCACTTGTTATGGATAGTGCCTGTCCACCTACTGCACTATTAAGAAGAGCACGAGCATTATAGTGTATACCCTGAAAGAACGTGTGATCAAGTACCTCATTGGTTTGCATGTGGTGTGGGCAAGCATTCAACATTTTTTTGAAACGCGCCCATGCTTGGTACATGTCCTCCCCTTGCTTTTGAACAAAGTTTATTATCTCACCCCTCAGCTTAGCGGTTTTCTTGGATGGGAAAAATTGACTCAGGAACTTCTTTTCTAGATCATCCCAAGTAGTGATGGAGTTTGGTGGCTCAGAGTCTAACCTACGCCTTGCAACTCCTAACAATGAGTATCGGAACAAAGTCAACCTTACATAATCTGGTGAGACTCCAATTGGGATGTATGTATTGGTAATCTCTATGAAAGTCCTAAGATGGATTTGAGGATCCTCATGGGAGAGACCAGTGAATTGCCCATTAGAATGGAGGATCTGTACCATGCTCTACTTTAGTTCAAATCTACCCCCTGGAGGAGGTTTCCTAATGCTAGATGCCAAATTGGCTGTGAGTGGGACTGCCACATCAAGATTGGTCTTGCGGGTACAACATGCAGTACTTCTTGGTTATTCAAATTTCCTTGGTTATTCGGGTTACTTCGTTATTCTCGTTTTCCAGGTTATTCAAGTTGTCTTGATTATCATCATCAATGTTTCTCGGAAGACCTAACCCTAATTCTCCATGTCGTCCTTGATTCACCATTTTCTTGTGCTAGCGTAAAATTCTTTCAGGTTCGTTGTAAGGGTCGATAAGATCTCCTTTCCGATCCAGACCTGAAAATCAAGTGCTTGCAATAAACAAGCTAAGATCAAGTAATTAATATCTAAATAATCTAATTGTAGACTAAAGAAGATTGAATATAAATCAATTTCTAAGTCTCCGGCAACGGTGCCAATAACTTGGTTCTCCCCAATATACATGCAAATGTACGTGGTCGCGCAAGTAATATAGATTCTTTAAGAAACGAGTTATCGTTCCCATGGGACTTATGATCAACTTATATTCACTTAATTCTACAACTAAAAGTAAAAAGTAACCTTTCCAAGAGTTGATGATTTATTGTTTATCTACTAATAATTATGCACTAAATAAAAGTAACTAATTGTGAACGACTTTGATATAGTGTTTCAAGCAAGTTAAAAGAAATTCCAGGGCTGCAGTTTATAATGAATATCATGTATAATATTATTGGCTTAGAACTAATTTCAGTTGTCAAGTTACTGGTTTGTAGGGTTGATGATATGATCTGGGTTATACGCCTCTTGTCGCCTACCCTAGTTAGCTATCTAACTATATCGTTGAGCGGGGATAAATAGACTAACTGGCGAGCAGTTATATTTCATCCTATTTCGTAACCAAGCAAGGTGTTCGTCTGGGCGTCACTCCTGAACACTAATCACCTCAATTTAATGGGTGGACCGAGCCCTTTATATTCTCTGGTCTATCTAACCTCTCTTCTCATGATTTTAAGGTTAGGCAATAGATTTATCTTATGGTGAGCAAGCATAAAATACTAAAATAAGAATATAGAAGTAACTTATAATGATAACCAAGAATTAATTTAAAAACCTTAAATAATCAACATTCAATCCGTAACTACAACCCCAGAACTAGGGCGTTTAGCTACTCATACTATTAGAAAACAAGAAAATACAATAGTCCATGCAATTTCCGGAAAATAGAAGAGTTACATGATTAAAACATATTACAAACTCGAATTCTTGCTCTTGCACAGTCAATCAAAAGTCGAACCCCAATAATGGAACCCTAAAGATCTATTTATAATAGTAGGAAAAGTTGGGAACAAATCCTACTAAAATTAGGAATCCTATTTAATGTTTAAAACTTGGAAAAGTAGGCAAATGAGGGACGTGTCGCGCCTCCATTGCGCCTGGCAGCGCGCTCAGACCTTTGTGTTGTGGCGCCACGCGTGTTGTAGAGCGCCACACAAAGTTGCAGGCAATTCCTCGTTGGCGCGGCGCGCCTGAAATGTGGCGCAGAACTTTGGTAGCTGGCGCGAGGCGCCTCTCAGCGCGCCTCTTGTGTGCCCTCAGTACTTCTGGGGCTGGCGCATCGCGCCTAGCAGTACGCCCCAGAAGTCTTGCAGAACTTTGTGGGCTGGCGCAAGGTGCCTCTCAGTACGCCATGCCCTGGGGTCTTTACACTTAGTAAATTTCTTGCGCGTCTTTGCTCCTTGTTTCTTCATTCCAACTCCAATTCCTTCGAGAGTTCCTGCAACAACTAATCATGTGTGTAATTGCACAATCATCACAAGTATAAAAAAAATCAATCTAATAGACTCAAGATCATTCCTCAATTCAAGCACTCTATGGGCAATTATTGACAACTTAGGCATATAAATATGCCTAAGATCAAGCGGTACAAGTTTGAATTCAGTTACGAAGTTACAAATGTATTCTAATTGGTGGTAGGAATAGAAATTATCGTAAACATTAGTTAAATTGAAAGGGGTTACAACAAATTTAAGATAGGAAAAATGGTTTGTCAATTAACAAATTAAACAATTACAAAAACAAGGGTTTCAACAATGCTGAGAGGAATTCTCGGGATGTGATCGATTATAGGCTAATTTCACTATGTGGGTAATTTAAATTTACTAACGACTGCTAAATCTCAGTAGGTAGGCAACACTATAGGTGCAATAGCCTTCTCTCGAACAACTATTACGATTCAAGTCAGTTCTCTCGAACCTCGACAAGCTTAACAATAAGAACAACCCAAAACCTTAATTTATCTACTCTCTCGAGCTAAGTAGAATCGAGCTTAGGATTCACTCTCTCAAGCTGACCCACTTCAACCCAATAACTACAATCATTAATCGAAAACCTTAGTTCTAAAACTTCTTTCTCAAGCAAGCCCAAAACTCTAAGCTAAAATTGCATTTAAAACTACAATCCATAGTAATATACACAACTATCGATTAAACCCACTTCAATTAAGCATTTAAATCAGTAAATAACAATACACATAAGCTAATTAAGTCAATAATCACATGATCACACCCCATGAATTGGGGTTTCAGCTACACATCATAGAAAAGAGAAACAATTACCAACTATATTAGCCATGAGCTGGATAAAATTTTCCAAGTCTCTACAATACTTCAAATTGAATTAATTCAAAAATCCAATTGCAAATCCTCAAAATTAAGTGTCCAAAGCTTCAAAGTCTCCATTGGGAACTCAAAAAAGCAAAGAAAACTAAAACTCTCTAGCTTATGGAATACTACTCCCTTCTCTTCTTTTTAAATTTCAATTTATAGTTTCCCAATTTTTGGCCTTCGGGACCATTAGGCGAAGTAAGTCGCACCTTGCCAACCAGATCGGTGATCCACCCTTTTCTCCATTCCATCGCCAGTTGGCATTGGTCATTAGACTTCAATGTTCTGTGACTTTAGGCAATCATGGTTGATGTCACCGAGTTGGTCGGTGATCCACCGAGTTGGTCGGTGATCCGCCGACTGTCCATTTCTGTCGCCAAGTAGGTTCTTCCCCATGGCTAGTATGCTGAAACTCTAGGCGAGCTAAAGAGACACTACACGGCTCGTCTAGTGGTTTTGGCGATCACCAGGACTACCTGCCTTGAACTTCTTCAGCTTTTTGGCTTTTTTTTTCTCGGTAATGTCCTTGCCTTGCTCCTGAACCTTCTTTGGTGCAACTCAACATTTTAACATCAGTTTAGCGCATAAATTAGGCATTTGAGGAAACCTAAATCATGAAACCAAAGCCCTAAATGAGTCGAAATCTCGGACTCATCAACACCCCTAACTTAAACTTTTGTTTGTCCTCAAGTAAAACTCAAGATCAACTAATTCAATAAGGATGTCTACAAAAAGTGCTGCTTAAGACTCAACACAAATGCACACAAAAGGTTCAAACTACACATAGAATGATCAACTGTGCACTCAAAGTTTCAAATTGTGACTCACCATTATCAAGTATACTCAAGCTCACAATGCTTGCTTCAAATGAAAGTTCATGCTCAACAAAAGTATTCAAATGCCGTTACAACAAGGATGATTCCATATTTCACACAAAATTTCTCAACAATTTAATATTCCGGAATCAAATACAACTCTGGCGCTCATAAAGACGAACACATGCATGACTCCACCCATAGGCTTGCCCTTATTTTCCAATCAACATTCGTTTCAGCTCACTCAAGATCACAAAGGTCTTTCTAAGGCTTGTACTGGGCCTAAGTGTAAAGGTATAATCATTTGGGCTTAGTGGCTTCTACCTTCATGAAGTATGGCCTGAAAATCACTTTTTTCTCCTTCTCTTTCACATTCCAACATGTTCATAGTCAACCCCATTATTCAACTAAACGTGACTCACCGGATACCCCATTTCTTTTGCTTCTTTCACAAACTTTAATTCACAACACTTCTTTTCATTATTTTTTTTTATTTATCACCATTTTTATTTCCGCCTTTATTTTTATATGGAGGGGTTCCATCTTTCTCAAAAAAATCCATAAAAGGGAGATTTTTCACACTTCTTGACTTTCCTCATTTTTTACCACACCCCAACTTAAGATTTTCGCCTAAGTTGGCTATTCAAACGAATCAATACTTCATGAAGGTTATGGGTAATGGGACAAAGAGGTCAAAGTTATTCAAGTTTCTTCCAAAGAAAAGGATAGGCTCAAAAGGTGCCAAGCAAGGTTCACACTTCTCACACGGTGGCCACAAAGAGGTATATTATAAATTTGTTTCACTTTTCAAAACTTTTGCCTAATATAATTTCAATCGCTACTTCAATCAATCAATCAGACCAACGTGGAAAATTCTAGGTGTCATCAGGCACAATATTCAAGACAACCTCACCACACAAGGCATTCGATACAATTAAAAAGCAAGACTACAAACTTTCTAGCTAGCGTGCAATGTTCATCACAAGAGACTAAATCGGCAATCGACTAGTCACAATGAGATGCTAAAAGTTCACATATTGCCTATGTAACTCAGTTTGCCTCATCGTAGCCACACATTCATGTCATTCAATTAAAAGCATTATTCAAGTCATCGGTATTGACCTCAACCTATACTAAAATTCACAAGAGAACAACCACAATCACACATAAAAGAGGTAAAATATTTAAATTGGTCAAAATGATTTATACATTAAAAACAATGGACCACATTGTCTCAACAACCAATATATATATATATATATATAAACACAAATAGGCTCCAATATTCATAAAACCAAAACAAAAAACAAGCCAATATTCACAAAAGTAGCCCAATAGAAGTAGGTATGTCAATACCTCACCCTGCCAACAAAATAAACAGTTGTCCTCAAATGCACATAAAAACAGAAATAGTCTAAAAATAATAGAGATGGAGGCAAGAAGATCATCCTGCTAGGCTAGGCCTGGGTGAAGTCTGCATATCGTCAACTCCCTCTGTTTGGGCATCAGTGCCCGGTATCTCATCATCCTTGGCTCTACTGGAGCCCACCATAGAAATATCCTGGAGCGATGCCTGCCTAGCGGTCTCAAACATTTCACCCTCCAAGTCAGTAAAATTCTCGTAGAAAGTCTCCTCACAAACACCAAGTTGTTCCTCATCTGTTTACACCTCACACTCAACGTCATCATCATCAGCTCTAACCTCATCTCCGATAGTAGCCAGGGGAACCCCAAAACAAGATGTAACCTCAGCACTCGGCATGTTGGAAAACTCTACTGTCCCAAATAACATAGTCAAATTAGTGGACTTTAGGTGTTCAACATCCTTGCTCAACGTAGTAATATCGGTCTTCAAGACCATCACAACATCCACAGCACCCTGACTCTAGTCACAGGCCTCACCACGGAATGTAAGGGCATCCAATGACAACTTGTGGCCCTCAAACAATGCTCAGTGCTCCCTCAACTCATCCTTAATAAGGGCTAAAACAACTTGAATTTCCCTCTCTATCAGTCCAGGCATAGTTGCCTCAACCCAGGAGGCGTGCACATCAGTTGAATGAGCCAGATAGCCCATCTTATACAATATGACCGGGGTGATACGGGAACTAGAGGCAGCAACATCAACAACAGAAGAAGTAGTGGGAGACGGTGCAGTAGAAGAACCAGGAGCCTCAGAAATAGAAGGGCCAGATGAACCTGAGGTCCCACTGACATGTAGAGGCATGTATCCACTTGTGCTGACCTCCACCTATCAACCTCATCCCACATGTACTCGACCTAAATACACCGGATGTCATTAGAAGAGGTGGGTGTTACCTCAACATCCTTTTTCTCATCTCTCGGGACACAAGTCCGTTTGCACAACTCGGTGATCAACACCAGAAATGAGAGTGAGGTCTGACTCTATTCCACCCTTATGGCCAACTTTTACTCGATCAGCAACCCTAAGTTACCCTTCTAGTGAGCAATAATGGACCCTATATAGGCTGCCTTCGAGTGATTGAGCGTGGACTTATTCTGGGATAGCATAACGGTGATACTATGAACCCGAACCAGTATCTGGGAGCAACATTCCAAGTTCTTCTTCTTTATGGGTGCACCTGCCTCTATCTACCTCGGGGCGACATCACAGAGAAGGGGTGCCAGTCAACCCTTGAGATCAACCAGGGTCTTCTTCTTCACTAGATCAAGGTAATCATGCATAAAGTCTGATACGTACCCCAATACAACATTTATATCTAAGCACTGACATTTGACTTTCTTTCCATGAACCATCACAAAGTCCACCGGTTTGAAGGCACTTGCCTTCTTCTTTCCCTCTAGGACTAACTCTCTATAGGTCTAATAGAACTTCCGGACCTAGGTAGGAATGCAGGGACCCCGGGGTTTTGTAAACAACTCAAACTTTTAGAACTTGATATTTCTCCATACCTCTGGGTACCTGCCCACCACACCGTCAGTAGACAATCTCTTCTGTTCTAGAATGGTCCTCACACCCTCGGCCTTTAGTCGATTGACTTACCGGGGAGGAGGACCCTAAATTGGTGGTGCTGGGATTATTGTCTATGCTGCAGGAGGAGCTGGAGTTGTGGGAGGAGGAGTAGGTGTCGGAGGCACCGGGACACTAGATGGATCATTTAATGATTTGGAGTGTAGCTCCGCTCTCCTGGCATGTAACAACTAGTCATCTCTTGCTCAGAGGTAGAAGTCGTAAAATCCTCATCTAACTGATTGTCACTGCCGGAGATAGTGAGGTGTGTGGCATACACCCCCTCACTATTGGAGCTCTCCTCCGCTGGTGTCAAATCTACGGGCACCTTGCCCTTGCCTTTACCTCTCCTTGGAGGTAATTCTGTTGCCTTTGCCGGAGAAGCAACTGCTTCCTCATCGATTTTAATTCCCCATGGCTGCTTTTAGGGCGGTATATTTCTACCCACAACTCTGGGTCTAGCCATTCATGCAGAAAAATGTAGAAAAAGTATCAGACGTGAGAGTGCGGAAGTTAAAAAGTAGGAAAGTGAAAGGATTTTTGAAATTCAAACCATTTGGCCTTTTAAAACCTTTCAGTTTGGCTAAGAAAGTCGCGTCCACCAATCCACTTGGCGATGCGCTGAGTGGTATTTTAGCTCACCAAGTTTTACAGAACTTCCCTGTAATTTGGGGGTTCAAATGGCGGCTAAAGTCAGACTCCCTGACCTCTTCGGCGAGTCGCCGACTGAGCTTTTGGCTCTCCTAGTTTTTTTGAATCCCCCCATCAACTTGGGTTGTTCAAACGGTGGTCCAAATCGGGCACGCCGAACTATTCGGCGTGTCGTCGATCGGACTTTTAACTCACCTATTTCCTATTTTCCAACACTTTCAACTTTTAAACTTGCAAAATCAACACCCGTTATTCAAAAGCAAAATTTAAAAGTATTAAAATCTTTGGTTGCCTCCCAAGAACCGCCTTATTTAACGTCGTGGCATGAAGGAGATACCAATTCAAACTTCTTTTTTGGGATTGGCCATTGTATCCCTAGGCAACCCTCCTTTTGGCCTTGGATTCAAATGAGTTGAGATTTGACCTATTTTTTTCCCCAACTGTTTAATGGAGACTGAGTGAGAAGTCACCATCTAATTGAGTGTGGAGACGTCATCCTTCATCTCTTTCAACACTTTGTCCGACCCTTCCACTTTGTTGAGAATGTATGCAAATGCATCTTCCGTAAAAAAGTTCTCCAGGTCAGCTCTTTGCTCTTTAGGATTTTGGCATTCATGAGGTGGGACGTATCTTTCCTTGTCACCATCCATTTCCTTCCAAGTAGCATTACGGTCACGCCATTCTCTGTCACGGTCTCTCCATCCATCATCTCTATTCCAACACGGATTTCCACCCGACCTTGGATAGTTTGGATGAAACCCTCCTTCTTAATTTGCAAAGAAATTATCCTTCCTCATTAAACAATGCCTCAAGTGTGCTTCATCAGGGTTTGATTCACCAATACCCACAACATTTACACTCTTCAACCCACTTCCCATCAAATTTTTTGACGGGATATCAAGTTGGGTTATCATTTTGGCCATTTTTTGGTCTCTCTCTTGGTCCTTCTCGATCTTCTCTTTGTCATTGTAAAGGTGAGAGGAAGCACTTGGTCCTCACGAGTACACCATGCTCTTTTTCTCTTTGTCATTGCATCAAGAAGTTGTGATGCTATCTCATAAGGCTGTTCCATTAAACCCCTGGAACAAGTTGATCAACAACACCTTTGTTCACCGAGTCAAGACTTTTATAGAAATATTGTAAAAACGCGTTGTTTTGCAGTCCATGAGTCGGACATTGAAGTACCAACTTCTGAAATCTCAGCCACGTATCGTGGATTGGTTCACCTTACATGCATGTGAAACCTTGAATACTATCTCTTAGTGTCATCATCTTTTACGGGGGAAAGAACTTTAAAAGGAAATCTACGGTAAATTCATCTCATGTCATAGTGGAGTTCCTCGGTAGATCAACTAGTCACTTGGTAACTTCACCCATCAAAGAGAATGGGAACAACCGAAGACGAACTGATTGTTATGATAAGTTCTTGAACAAGAACGGACCGCATACGTACACAAAGTTCTGAATATAATCATGGGGATCTTCATGGGCCATGCCTCCATATAGTCCTTTAATTTGCAGGAACTATAGCATTGTGCTTGTGACATGGAAGACTGCATTCCCCTCAAATAGAGGTAGATGTATAGCACCAACACCACCCAATTGAATCGGGTCATTAACATCGTTCAGATTTCCAATATCATCTTGGTGGCCAATTTGGCTACCATTGCTCCCCTTCATGCTCATTTCTTCCTCTGTTCAAACAAGCCAACACAAACACGAAAGCAAGTAAGTTGATTCAACTACAATACAAAAAGATCACAACTCAAACATCAATAATAAAATTCTAAACACCACTCCCCGATATCAGCGCCATTTTTTGATAAACGTTCAACTACACCTCATCCAATACTAGGTGTGGGAGATCGTAATATAGTATAAACCCAACGAAGAGTTGGGGTCAAACCCATAGGGAGTGGTACAAGTTCGAATTCATTTACGAAGTTACAAATGTAATCTAATTGGTGGTACGAATAGAAAATAACGTAAACATTTAGTTAAATTTAAAGGGCTGAAAACAAAAGTCAGATGGGGGAAATGGTTTGCAATTAACAACTAAAACAAATAGGGAAACAGGGGTTTTAACAACGCTGAGAGGAATTCTCGGGATGTGATCGATTATAGGCTAATTTCACTATATGGGTAATTGCAATTTACTAACGATTGCTAAATGTCAGTAGGTAGGCTAGACTATAGGTGCAATAGCCCTCTCTCGAACAAATATTACGATTCAAGCTAGTTCTATCGAACCTCGACATGCTTAAGAATAAGAACAACCCAAAACCTTAATTTATCTACATTTTTGAGCTAGATAGGTAGAATCGAGCTTAGGATTCACTCTCTCGAGCTGAACCCACATCAACCCAATAACTATAATCAATAATTGAAAACCTTAGTTATAAAACATCTTTCTTAAGCAAGCCCAAAACTCTAAGCTAAAATTGCATTTGCAACTATAATCCATAGATTAATACAAAGCTATCGATTAAACCCACTTCAATTAAGCATTTAAATAAGTAAATAACAATAACCATAGGCTAATTAAACCAATAATTACATGATCACACCCCAAGAATTGAGGTTTTAGCTACATATCATAAAATGAGAGAAACAATTACTAACTATATTATCCATGAGCTGGGTAAAAGTTTCCAAGTCTCTACAATTCTTCAAATTGAATTAATTCAAAAACCCAATTGCAAATCCTCAATATTAAGTCTCAAGAGATTCAAAGTCTCCAATGGGAACTCAAAAACTCAAAGAAAACTAAAACTCTCAGGCTTGTGGAATAAGAAATCCCTTCTCTTCTTTTTAAATTTAAATTTATAGTTTCCTAATTTTTGGGCTTCAGGACCATTAGGAGAAGTAAGTCGCGCCTTGACAACCAGGTCGGTGATCTACCCTTTGCTCCATTCCATCGTTGGTTTGCATTGGCCATTAGACTTCAGGGTTCTGTGACTTCATGCAATCAAGGTTGATGTCGCTAAGTCAGTTGGAAATCCACCGATTGTCTATTTATGTCGCCAAGTAGGTTCTTCCCCAAGGTTGGTATGCTGAAACTTTAGGCAAGCTAAAGAGCCACTCGGCGGCTCACCGAGTGACTGCCTTGGTAATCACCAGGACTGCCTTTCTTCAACTTATTCAGCTTTTTTGCTCCTTTTTGCCTGGTAATATCCTTGCCTTTCTCCTTAGCATTCTTTTCTGCAAATCAACATTTTAACATGAGATTAGAGAATATATAAATTAGGCATTTGAGGACACTTAAACCATGAATGCAAAGCTCAACTACACTTCATCCAGTTCTAAGTGTAAGTGGTTTCTAACATATATAAACCCAACTAGGAGTTTGGGTCTATCCTAGAGGGAGTGATACAGTAGAAAATTCAATTAGGAATTTAAAACATGTTCTAATCATTTTTAGAAGTAAAGATTTCGCAACATGAAATTAAATCATGAAGTTTCAATGATTAATATCAAATGGGGGAATTTAGTAGCCAATTTGTGACAAAGAACACCTAACTTGGGAATTAAACAATTAGAAATGGGACCTTAAGAATGTGATTACTCGAATGCTAATTTCACGCAATGGGTAATCACTAATTGCCTAAAGTTGTTGAATTTCAATGGGTAGGCTCAGTTTCGAATACAATAGTCATCTCTCGATCAACTATTATGTTTCAAGTGAGTTCTCTCGAACCTCAACAAGTTTAGTATCACCAAACAACCCAATTCCTTAATTAATCCACTTTCTCAAGCTTGGTTTGTAAAGAAGCAATCAAACCCAATTTCTCAAGATAGATCTTAAAGATAGAATCAATAACACTATCAATCAATTATTCTACTCAAATACCTCTTTCTCAAGCAAGCATAGAGGGCTAAGCTAGAATTAAATTATAACTTCAATTCATCAAATACAACATGAAAAAATAATTGAACCCTCTTTAAAACAACATTTAAGTTAGCAGTTAATAACACCCATTAGCTAATTAATGCATTCAATTACATGATCACACCCCTAAGGTAATGGGTTTTAGACAAACATAGCGAAAGTAAGAAATTGTTACCTGATAAGCCCAAATTACACCTCCTGAAAGAAGTATAAACGGTCGTTGTGAAATAAAGAACCTAACTTTTAGGTTAGGGTCTATCCCACGAGGAATATGGTTTAGACTTAAGCCAACTCACAATTATCTACTTTTAGTCAAACTATTTCCGAGAAAAGTAACAAAAAGGGGGATTTGTAAATAAAATAACAAATTGTTGATTTTGTATCACTTAGTAACAAGTAAACAAGATTTGTAATATTGAGATATCAATATGAGATGAAAACTAAGGCATATGTGTTCCCCACAAGCTCTTAACGCAGCATTCCTAATAATAGTAACTCTATCCTAGTGTTTGACATGCAAGGCTGATAAGTTGGGTATCCCTAAGTGATTGGTCCTCTAAGTAGGGACTTTCACCATCCAACTTGGTCCGTCTAAAGTTGTATGCTTTACTAACCCTTACCTTTACCCCAGGTTAGCCCTCGCGTCAATTGATTAAGGTATTAATCCTTGTTTCAACTGATTAAGGTCAGTCTATCAAATAGCAACAAATCCTTAACTAAATCTCTGTTGTTTAATCCTTTTCTCATTCATTAACTCCTTGGTCCGGTAAGTAGGAATGAGGTGAGTTCTAATGTTGGCCGTCGTTAAAATACATCCTAAATGAAAGGATTAACAATATATGCATAAACCCTATTCTAGAATTACTTATTTACTAGTCATACTTAGTTAATTGCTCATGGTTCCCACAACCCTAGTTGTGGATTTAACTACTCATGCTTGAGAATTCATAATTCATGTTGTTAATAAGAATAAGAATCATGAACTTTCAATAAAAGTAGATGAATACAAAAATCTTGAATTGAAAATCAAAAATAAATTTCATAAACGATCTTCTAGAATTAAAATTACTCAAGTCATACAAATTAACTCCAAAAGAATAGAACAAAAGTCTCCAATAATGGCTAACTTCAAAAAAACAAAAATAACAACTTGTTTTATAGTAGACAAGTCCTAAACAAAATAGGAAAATGAAATAAGGAAAATTTATTCAGACGCGGTTTTGATCGACGACACGAATGACGAAACGTGGATCTACTTACGGTCCGTGGTTCACCTTCGTGGTTCAGCACTTGGTAAAAATTTGAGGATCTTCAAATGATGGTTTCCACCTAAAGTCCATGGATTGGACTACGGTCCGTCCTGTTCCTCTATGGTTCAAGTACTGGAACTCAACTCTCTGATCAAAATGACGTTCGTGCAGGATGGTCCGTCATTCATTCTATGGGGCGTCATTTGCCTCCATGGTTCCACAATTAGTTAGACTTCATTTAACTCACATCCACTCTTATTACCTACAACCTGTCACTGGATCGACGGTCCGTGGTTAGGCTCCGTCGACTGCTACTGCTGCTACTTCAGTTCTTTTTCTCTCTCAACCGCATCCGAGCCTATTTCCTACAAAAATTACATAAAAACCATCATATCTAATAACAAAATGTCCAAGACTCATGCAAACTTCAAGAGAAATGTATAAAAAATACCGTAAACTCACAGTATATTAGCACCCTCAACATAAAATTATTGTTTGTCCTCAAGCGACACTATCTATAGACGACACTCATCTAGAAGCAAACATACAAACTCAAGCAATCACATGGTTTTCTAAATCACTACTCTCCCTTAGTGTAAATATTTTCATTCAGACTCAATAAGCTAACTCATGCAGATCAAAGCATGACATAGACAGACCAATAAATATCGCTACATACAATTTCAACAATCACCAAAGTACCAACTATCCAATAATGTAGCTAGTACCCTCACCATAAAGAAATCCTTTTTTACATAAGATCTGATATTTTAACTTTAAGGATTCAGTAAACACTCACGCTCAGAAGTGAATTCAAATACAATTAGTGCTCAATACCATAGGCTTGCCCTTTTTTTTCATTTCTTAGACTCTCCAGACTAGTCAATATGATCATTATAGGACTTTCCTAGCTTGTAGCGTAGGCTCAAGGTCGGGTAGGAAACATTTCGGTATTTTTAGTGACTTTTCTGCCCTCCTTGACATTACATTGGCTATTTACCTCTTTTCTCAACCAATTTTGACATGTTTTTGTTTTCTGCTCCTTTTCTTAACGTACTTGTGCACATAGATGACTTTGAATTTTTCATTCTTCTATTTTTTCACTTTTCTTTTCCTTTCTTTTACTTCTTCTTTCTTTGTTGTTCAACATTATTGTCGCTCTTTTTGTTTCTTTTGAAATCTATCACACCAGTTCAATTTTTAGCTTATGCAGTGTTAACATATTGCTTCCTATCATGTCACATAGAGAGCCAACACATTCAACTTATTAAGACTACATATATAGCTCATTTCAAAAAAATTGGGCTAGTATCAACTTTCAAGTTCATATGACATCATGTTTTCATTCTTTCAATCTACTTCTACACTTTTACATGCCTAAACATGCCGGTTCAATCGAAATATAAAACAATCCCTTGGGGGAAAAGAACACAGACAAGAAAATCCCAAGGGAGGGTTATGAGTTGGGTTACTAAAACTTCACCCTAACACTCACAACCCGTTCACCCCACCCCCACAAAAAATTGGTTCAATTGCCCTCAATTCACAAAAAATATATAAATGAAGGCTGAAGCAAACATGTGGTGCATAAGCACCGAAGACCCCACAAGAGGCGGGTGGGTCCAGTTTCTCAGAACCCGCTGGATCAATAAATGGGATGCCCTCAGTAGCGCACTCATTAATAGTGAGAACGCCATCAGTAGTGCTCCTTGAACTAGGTGGTCCAACATCTATCTCACAGGCTCTTTACTGCCTCAGCTCCTCATCAAAATAAGACTGTCTACGGGTGGCCTCCACCTGCTGCTACTACCTCTTGCATGCCGGTCGTGCCTCCTCAGCATCAGATGTATCGTCGGAGGAGCTGGTGCACTTCCCAGCCACATGGGAAGGGTTAGATGCAGGAATCTCATCGCCAAATAGAGCGCTTATCACCAAATCATCTACCTTCACTATAGGTATGGTCTCGGGAACAACTTCAGTACGAAATAGAAGAGCATCAACATCAAAACAAAGCCTAGCTAACTCTGTCTGGGAAGTGGTATTCTCCACAGTAGGCCCAGGCCTCTCCAATACCCGCATCACGAATGTGTCAAGCCTCTTGTGGACCGTATGAATCTTCGTGTCCATCAGCCTCTCCATGCGTACCTCCGACTTCTCCATGGACCTCTACATCCATGATCGCATATGCTGTAGTAGTGTGGCCATTTGAGTCTCCAATATTTGGACTCGGTCCAAAGGTACTATAGTGCTTCCCTAAAGAGGAGTGGCTCATGACGAGCTCGTATCCTGACTGGTGGTGAAAGGGGTAGCCTGTGCCTTAGCTCTTGTGGCTGATATAGAAGTATCCTCAGCCTGTGCTTCCTCGACCTTCTCAACCTCTCTAACTAAACCAGTACCTACAGGAGGAATTACAATGGGTGTACTCTGACGTGGGGCAACGGGGTTTGTGTCTTCCTGGATCAGCCCAAATCCACAGTCTTGGTCACCTTGACCAACCTATCATAGTGCCATATCGGCACAATTGACTCTCTGCATAAGCAGAAGATCAAGAAGGGGGAAGGCAAAGTTTTGGTCCTCCAAAAGTCCCTCTCATGAGTCTCTAAAAGGATGATCTGGGCAAAGTTCATCTCTAGCCCGGCCAGTATTGCAGCATGCATCACTGCCCGATCCTAGGTAACGACATTGTCTGCTTGTGTAGGGGACGATTTGTGACAGACGATGGACCACCAGAATTTTGCCACAAAACTCAAAGTCACCCTTCTAATAGGCAACTCCATATTCTTTACCCACTCGATGCTCTCTCCCTCCGTAGCAATGTGTTGGGCGATCCAATGAAGTAGTGACTTCTTCTGCTCAGAGTCTTGGAAAGCTCGGCCATAAACTATCCCCATCCGATAGTCAAACTCCACCGTATTGATAGACTGAGTGTGGGACAAGCCGTAAATAAATTAGCGAATGGTAGTCTCAGAAATTTCGACTGGGAGGCCCCTTACCATGGTGGTTAGTAGAGGGGGTAGAGTCTCCGGGGCATATTCGTCGCTACTCGATTCATCGAGCAGACGGCGGGATGGGGCGACCAACTTAGAATCGCCCTTTCTTGAGTACACGTATGCTTGTTTTGGCATCATGGTTCATATGGAAGACTAGTTAGTACTTAACGAACACCAAAAGACACAAAAAATATTTTTAGAACAAGATTAGGACTTAGACAAAAAAAAATCCTAGGCAGTGTTTATTTTTAGGACCAACGAACCATCGACTGAACGACAGACTGCCAATCCCTTTCGTACGTTAGGAGGCCGATATTTTGAGATTTTGATGTGGAACACCGAATATGAAGAAAGGTCCATCAATAAAGCAACGGATCGTAGTCCACACCGTGGTTTGTAACTTTGCCAATTTTTTGTGTGCATTTGATTGACGGCCCACTACCTATGATCTGTAGGTTGAACCACGGTGCGTGGGTTGAGGTCGTCGATCAGTGTTGTATGCAATTATGGACTTTCACTTTTTATTAACCAATTTTGACACACAATCAACACCTACACTATGTCTAAATATGTATTTCAACATGTAATGTGGTATTTTATCATCCTTATGGTTTCGATTATGCAAAATACAACTTACCAGGTGGAGACAAAGAAACCCTAAGTCAAAAGATTCAACTAGACATTTTACACCCATTATTCAAATCAAAATAACAACACACTCACACACCATCATTCCAAGGGTAGTATCTAAACTCATTGTCAACAATTTTACAAGCGATTATCTACCGAAGGTCAAGTTTAACTTTGTGACTTCGAATTTAAACAATGAAAAAGAATTCAAAGTTCTGGTGAAATCGATTACCTGACAAGTAAAAAGAGTTGATGATTGTGTAATGCAGTGAATCCACCTTATGACTTGAACAAACTTGACACTAAACCCAAACATGGATGCTTTGGTGGAAGAGAGAAGTAATGGAAAGAAAAAGGAATTGGGAGATGAAATAGATTTAGGGGAAATTGTGGGGAAGTAAGAAGAGGATATATTGGAGTAAATGGGGGAGTTTACAAGAATAGTTTTTGGTTCAATCGACAGTCCATCGATGGGTTCTGTGGTTTACTCTCACACTTAGTGAAATGCAGAAAATGTACATGGGATCTACGGATGCAATCCATAGTCCGTGGACTGAATGACGGACCGTCAGTAGGAACCGTACACCACTGCATCAACTTGATTTCTGGAGATTTTTCTTTTCTTTTCTTCCCAGCACATGTAGCAAACATTAGGACTCTCTTTTTGTATTTTCTAGACACTTTTTAGACACAGACCCTATCCTACCCTTGTCTAGCCAACACTAAAACTCAAAAACTAATAAAATATATCTAGAAAGCTAAAAGTTAAGAACACTCCACTATATTAAAAAAATTCCTATAGTTGGCTAGATTTTACATCTTGGGTTGCCTCCCAGTAGCTTTTGATTTAATGACATGGCACGACGCGGACACTTTGATTACTTAGACTTCATCAAGACCCCACTTCTCTATCAACTCGTTGACAACCTCCAATTTCCCCAAGTAGATCTTTATCCGCTTACCATTTACCTTGAATCTCGTGCCTTCCTTTTTATCGAGTTCAACCACTCCATGTGGAAATACTTGAGTAACCTTGAATGGCCCGGTCCACTTGTACTTGAGTTTGTCAGGAAAGAAGAGCAACCTTGAGTTAAATAATAGCACCAGATCACCGGTAGAAAATTTACGCTTTTTGATCTTTTGATCTTGGTATTTCTTCATCTTCTCCTTGTACAAGGCGGAACTTTCATATGCTTTTAGGCGAAACTCATCAAGCTCATTCATCTCATTTATTCTTTGACTTGATGCGGTGCCCCAATCCAAATTCAACTTCTTGAGTACCCACATCACATTATGCTCTATCTCTACAAGCAAATGACAAGACTTCCCATATATAAGTTGGTGGGGGGACATACCTATGGGAGTTTTGAATGAAGTGCGATAAGCCCATAGAGCATCATCAAGTCTTCTTCACCAATCAGTTCTGTTGGCATTTACAATCTTTACAAGGATTTGCTTTATCGCACGATTTAACACTTCAACTTGCCCACTCAACTGCGGATGATAAGGGATTGCTACGCTATGATGAACACCATACTTCTCAAACAACAACTTGAAAAATTTATTATAAAAGTGAGCACCTTCATCGCTAATGATTGCCCTTGGTGTACCAAATCTGAAGAAGATATTCTTTTCCAAGAATGTGGTGACACTATTTCCCTCATTGTTTGAAAGGGCAAATGATCCCATCTATTTGGATATATAGTCAACCGCCACAAGAATTTACTTCATCCCATTCGAACAAAGAAACAGACCTATGAAGTCAAGAACCCAAACAGCAAAAAGCTCAATCACTAGTATTCAGTTCATTGGTAGTTCTTGGTTTCTCAAAATCCCCCCTTCATGCGGGCAACAATCACTAGACTTTGTGAAATCATGAGCATCTTAGTGGATGGTAGGCCAATACAGCCCACACTGCAAAATTTTATGGGCAGTTCGGATACGACTATGGTGCCCACCAATAGGCGATGAATAACACGCCTTCGATACACTCATCATCTCAACCTCGGTCACACATCAACAAATAATCTCATCAGCACAAACACTAACCAAGTAAGGCTATTCCCAAAAGAATTTCTTCACATCAAATATAAACTTTTTCCTTTGGTGGGATGATAAATCCGCCGACATCATATCCCTCGCCAAGTAGTTAGCGAAGTTTGCGAACCAAGGGATAAGGTCATAAGAAGTAGCCAATACCAGCTCATTAGGGAATGCATCATTAATCTCAACTCCATTATCAAGATTGATCATAGCTTCCTCTTCTAATCTGGATAAGTGATCGACAACCTAATTTTCTGTTCCACTCTATCTTTCACCTCAAATTCGAACTCTTGCAACAATAGCACCCATCTAATCAATCTTGGTTTTGCATCCTTCTTAGCCATAAGATAACTCAATGTAGAATGGTCAGTATGCACAATAACCTTCGTACCCAGCAAATAGGATCTAAATTTTTCAAATGTGAAAACCACAACAAGCAGTTCCTGTTCAGTAACAGTAGTTTTTTTTATAAACATTCAACACTTTTCATGCATAGTAAATAAGATGATGAATTTTCTCTGGCCACTGCCCTAATACTACGCCAAGCGCCACCTCACTTGCATCACACATAACTTCAAACGATTTTCCCCAATCCGGTGAAATAATGACAAGTGATGACACTAGTTTCTTTTTCAACTCCCCAAATGCGCTAATACAAGCATCATCAAACTCAAACTTAGACTCCTTATTAAGTAGCTTACACAATGGGTGTGCAATTTTATATAAATCCTTTATAAACCTCCGGTAGAAACCTTCATGCCCAAGACAACTTCTAACACCTTTTACTGAGATGGGTCGTGGGAGTTTTTATATTACCTCAACTTTAGCTCTATCAACCTGAATACCTTTCGGCAAAATCTGATGAGCAAGAAATACACCCTCTTTTTATCATAAAGTGTCACTTTTCCCAAGATTGCACTCTTTGCACCGTTTTAGTACCTCGACCAAATACGTAACAATCATCAAATGAGTCACCAACTACCGAGAAATCATCCATAAATACCTCAATCATGTCTTCCACCATATCCAAAAATATCAACATCATGCAATGGTGAAAGGTCACCGATGCATTTCATAACCCGAACTACATTGTCTTGAACCCAAAAGTCCCATAGGGACAAGTGAAGGTGGTCTTCTCTTGGTCTTCCAGAGCTATGGAATCTAATTGTAGCATGAATACCCATCTAGAAAACAATACCAATCTTTGCCAGCGAGGCGATCTAACATTTGATCCATGAACGACATGGGAAAATGGTCTTTCCCAGTCCATGCATTCAACTTCCGATAGTCCATACAACCTCTTCAACCAATTACCGACCTCATTGGAACAAGCTCATTTTTAGCATTGGGAACCACAGTAATTCCACCTATCTTTGGCATGCATTGAACTGGACAGACCGAATTACTATCAACAATAGGATATATAACTCTAGCGTCTAACAACTTAATGATCTCCTTTTTTAAAACTTCTTGCATTGGGGGATTCAATATCTTTTGGTGCTTAATACTTGGCTTGTTGTCCGGCATGAGTTGAATTTTGTGAGAACAAATGCCTGGTGGGATTCCAATAATGTCTGCAATAGTCCATCCTATAGCCCTCTTAAACCGCTTCAATACCGATATCAAAGCCTCTATTTGCCCTTCACTCGAGTCAAAAAACAATACTTACACGCAAAGTCCTATTTTGTCTCAAGAATACATACCGCAAGTGGGATGGAAAAACCTTAAGTTCCAGTTTTGGAGGCTCATCAACAGACGGTTTTGGAGTTAGGGTGTCTCGATTCTTTATATCTAATTCCAACCGCTTTGGTTTGACAAGAAACTAGGACCTATCAAGTGCACAAACTAGCTCATCATACTCATCAATACCATCACTGTCAAAATTCATCATCACAACTGCTAGTGCCTCAACACCTAACCTCTCTTAAATTGACATTTCTGATTCTTGCTCCACAATCTGATTGACCACTGACACTAACTTAAGATCACATTCATGCTTTATAGACCGTCAGATGTTAAAAGTCACCTCCTCATTATTTAGTCGAAACCTCATCTACCCTCTCTCCATATCGACCAACGCACACACAATTAAAGAAATGGTCTACCTAAGATGATGGGAACGTCAAAATCAACCTCACAATCTAGTATCTTAAAGTCCACCATTAAGATGAATGATTTACTTTCACAAGAACATATTGGACCAATCCAATAGGCATTGATGAGTCCATGATTTGGACTCATTTAGGGCTTTATTTGAATAGATTTAGTGTCCTCAAATGCATATGTTTTACTAATAACTGATGTAAATCCTTGAATGTCAGTTATTTGGATTGAGGAATAAATCATGGACACTATTGAGCAAAAAAAGAACAAGGAAGCTAAAAGAACGAAGGAAAGAAGGCTTGAGAATCACCTAACCTATTAGGTCAGTCGCCGAATGGCCAAGGTCTCGCCTAATGTTCCAGAGTGCCAAGCCCTGAAAGAAAAAATCTAGTCGGTGAGAGAAAGGACCAGTCGGTGAGTCACCGAACAGTTCTGTGATGCAGTGCCATATCTCCCAAAGTTACAGAACCTGGAGATGCTGAAGGCAAAAGCAAAACGGCGATGAAAATAATCAAAGGGCGGATCGCCGATTGGGTCGGCGATCCCGACTAACTGCGCTGACTGAACTTCCGCAACACACTTTTTGACAACTATAAATACTTGTTTTAATTTTTAGCTTAGGATCCGATTTTGTGTGGAATCATACTGTTATTCAATTTTTGAAGTTTAGAGACAATTTTTTCTTAGCTTTGAAGATTTCCATTTCTATGAAATTGGAAGTGGGTGTTGAAGATTTTTCATCTTAGACCTTTGTAAAGACTATATCAATCCTACCCAGTTGATGGAAACACAACTCGATAATGATTTTTACCTTTTTACTATGTCTAGATAAAACCCAAATTCTTGGGGTGTGATTATGTGATTATGGGTTGATTTAACTGCTGGGTATTGTTAATTGATATTTTTTTGTTGTTTAAAAGTGATTTCGTTCAGTAATTGTGGTTGAATTTAATGGGTTGTAGTTGCAAATACAATCTTAACTTCATATTTTTGGTTTGCTCGAGAGAGGTTTTAAAACCAAAATTACTTAATTGATGGTCTGTGGGTATTGGGTTTTCATGGGTTAAGCTCGAGAGAGTGAACCCTAAACCCCTTTCCACACATTCAGCTCGAGAGAGTGAATGGACTAAAGCGAAATCAATGCTTCATTGCTGCTTATTGGTGTTCGAGAGAAACCAATCTGATTCGAGGTAAATTATTCGAGAGAAACTTTACCCCAACTAAAGTTATTTGCAGTTGTTTACTATTAATTGCAATTACCCGATTGTTTACCTTAGCCCATAATCAAATCACATCCCAAGAATCCCATATCTATAATCGTATTATTGTGTTAGTTGATGTTTTAGTTGATAATACAAAACCCCCTTAATATTTGACATTTGTGTCACCTATAATTTAAACCATGGTTTTATTCATAAATGTTTTTACCTATGATTGACTAGAGCATATTCTTACTTGCCTATTGATTCTCGATTACGAACCACTCCCTTGGGACTTGACCCCAACTCACTAGTTAGGTTATATTACTACTGAACCATCGCTGATGCTTAGTATTGGATGAACTATCTTTGTTAGCGTTTACATTATGAAGCCTCTTCACAGTTCTATCAGCCATAAGTAAATGCATTGTAGTCAGTTTGGGAGTTCCTAAACCCAACTTTTTATAGATCGACAATGGTATCAAGTTAATGCTGGCACCCAAGTCACACAAAGCTTTAGGAAAGTGCAGCATACCAATAGTACAAGGAATAGTGAAAGCTTCAGGATCCTGTTTCATCTGCACAAGTGGCCTAGTAGCAATGGCACTACAATGTTACTACTTTTCTTCATACTCAAAATTGACAACCCTTTTTTTGGTCATCAAGTCTTTCATGAACTTCGCATACCTAGGAATTCACTCCAAAGCTTCTATTAATGGGACATTTATGGACAATTGCTTTAACATAGCGATGAACCTGCGATATTTTCCCTTTTCAGACTTTTTCACCAACCTTTGTGGGAACGGAAGTGGAGGTATCGACATGGGAACAACTGTTTCAGTCACCTCTACTTCCTTTTCAGCATCAACTTCAAGATCCTCAGTAACCTCAACTTCATCCTCATCCTTTTATTTCACTCTTTCCACCTCTGTTGGCATAGGAGAATCTATAGTCTATTTTCCTCAGTATGTAGTGACTGCCATGCAATGACCATCATTTTTTGGATTGTGGATAGTGTTGCTAAGAAGTGTTCATGTCTGATGTGGGTTCACCATATGTCTAACTAAATTGTTGCTCAAATTGCTTAATTGATACTGTATGAGCGTCCACTTTCTGACCAATTCTGGATAAATTATTCCGCATCTCCTCCACATTTTCATTTGTCGCATCAAATCTCTTCATCATCTTCTGCATAATATCTTCAATGCGAGTCATACTTGTACCAGCCTCTCTATTACTAAGTGGAACATAGGGCCCACTCTTCTCATTCAAGTTTCCATAGTTGTTACGATTGTAGTTGTTATCACGGTTGAAGTTCCCATCTAGAACATAGTTGCCATCGCAGTTGTAGTTACCATAGTTCCGACCTTGGTTTCCTTGACCTTGGTGCCAATTATCCGAGTTGGAACCTTGGGCATTGGTTCGGAAACTCCCCATTTGATCATTCAGAAAATTCACATCATCCTCATAGTAGTACTATTCAACCAGTGGTGGCGGAACTCTAGGTTGATAATTTACCACATTCACTTTCTCTACACTTCCACTCACATGATTTAAGACCAAGACAATTTCTATCCTCATATGAGCTATCTCTTCACGGATGTTATCATTTGATTGACTCGGTGCAGTCTTGATACCAAACGTGCTTCTAATAGTATTTGACTTTCTAGTCCTCTAAGTCTTATTGTTCTTGGAGATCCTCTCAAGTTTCTCTGTAATATCTTTGAAAGTTAATTCCCCATAAGATCCTCTAGCAATAGTTTCTAGCACAGTCTTTCCATTGTCATCATGTCTTCTATAGAAGTACTCCTTTAGTGACTCATCATCTATGTGGTGGTTTGGCACACTCCTCATGAATCCAGTGAATCTATCCTACAAACTACTTACTGACCCCCAGGTAGTGCCATGAAGTTATTTAGTTTATCATTGAGATTCAGCTTCTTGGACACTGAAAAATATCTTGCCATGAACACCTTGTAAAGTTGGTCCCATGTATAAATTAAATTGTACGGTAGCTCAGAAAACCACACAGTAGCATCTCCTGTCAATGAGAGTTTGTAGAATCTCAACACTTTAATGTCCATGTTCAAGTCTGGGCATCCCACGCTACTCATACATACACTCGTCAATTTAGTCGTATGAGCATATGGATCTTCAGAAGTTAATCCGGCAAACAACCCTTTTATTGTAAGCATTTGCATAAGATTGCTGGTCACAAAAAGAGAATGTCCCAGAGGTAGTGGAGGAAGAACAATAGCCCGGGTAGACTCCATTGAATCATAATCAACATTGTAGTTATCTCGAGCTCTCGGTGCTGGCTGGTTCTGCACCCTTTCTATATTTTTGATTAGATGACAACCCTAAACCTGAGCAGGAACATTTACAACTCCAGGAGGTCGTAGACCAGCTCCATCCTCTTGACCTTCCCCAATTAGACCAATGTGTCCTTTGAGATTTAGGCCTCTTCCAACCATTCTCCTCAAAGTTGTTTGTAGTTCCTGGTCGTAAGGGGTCAAATGATTGCTTTGACTTTGTGTACTTGGAAAACACTAGAGTCTAGACCTGTATAAAACAAAAAACAATATAAAAATGTAAAATAAAGAAATACTTGACTAAAATTCAATAATGAAGTTAGTTTCATCTAAAAGCCATATTCCCCGGCAGTGGCGCCAAAATTTGATAAGCCCAAATTATACCTCCCAAAAGAAGTATAAGCGGTTGTTGTGAAATAAAGAACCTAAATTTTAGGTTAGGGTCAATCCCACAAGAATATGGTTTAGACTTAAGCTAACTCACAATTATGTACATTTAGTCAAACTATTTCCGAGAAAAGTAACAAAATAGGGGATTTATAAATAAAATAACTGTTTGTTGATTTTGTATGACTAAGTAACAAGTAAACAAGATTTGCAGTTTTGAGATATCAATATGAGATGAAAACTAGGGCATATGTGTTCCTCACAAGCTCTTAATGGAGTATTCCTAATAATAGTAACTTTCTCCTAGTGTTTGACATGCAAAGCTGATAAGTTGCGTATCCCTAAGTGATTGGTCCTTTAAGTAGAGAATTTCACCACGCAACTTGGTCCGTCTACGGGTATATAATTTACTAAACCTACCTTTATCCTAGATTAACCCTCACGTCAATTTATTAAGGTATTAATTCTTGTTTCAACTGATTAAGGTCAGGCTATTAGATAGCAGCAAATCCTTAACTACCTCTATGTTGTTTAATGCTTTTCTCATTCATTACCTCCTTGTTCTGGCAAGTACGAACGAGGCCAGTTCTAACGTTACCCTTCGTTAAAATACATGCTAAATGAAAGGATTAACAATACATGCATAAACACTATTCTAGAATTACTTATTTATTAGTCATACTTTTTTAATTGCTCATGGTTCCACAACTCTAGTTGTGGATTTATCTACTCATGCTTGAGAATTTATAATTCATGTTGTTAATAAGAATAAGAATTATGAACTTATAATCAAAGTACATGAATACAAAAATTTTAAAGTGAAAATCTAAAGCACATTTTATAAACGATCTTCTAGAATTATAATTGCTCATGTGTTGCAAATTAACTCCAAAATCATAGAACAAAAGTCTCCAATAATGGCTAACTTCCATAAACGAAAATAATAACTTCTTTTATAGTAGACAAGTCCTAAACAAAATAGGAAAATAAAATAAGGAAAATTGGATCAGACGCGGTTTTGATCGACGACACGAACGAGAGACCGTGGATCTACCTACGATCCGTGGTTCAACACTTCGTGAAGATTTCAGGATCTTCATATGACAGTTTCTACCTACATTCTGTGGATTGGACTACGGTATGTCCTATTCCTTCGTAGTTCAAGTACTCAAACTCAACTCTCTCATCAAAATGACGGTTGTGCAGGATGTTCCGTCATTCATTCTATGAGGAGTCGTTTACCTTCGTGGTTCCACACTTAGTCAAGACTTCCTTGAACTCACATCCACACTTACTACGTACGGCCCGTCATGGGAACGATGGTCTGTGGTTGGGCTCTATCGAATGCCACTGCTGCCACTTCAATTCTTTTCTCTCTTAACCTCTTCTGAACCTATTTCCTACAAAAATTACATAAAACCGTCATATATAATAACAAAATGCCCAAGACTCACACAAACTTCAAGTGAAATGTATAAAAAATACCGTAAACTCACGGAAAATAATTACCAACAAGGTTTTCCATATGAATTGCTAATGATCTACAATACCCAATGCAAAAATCAAAGTTAAAATCTTACAATCTCCTATTCTAGATCCCAAACTTTTCTAAGAATGTTTGGCAATGTTATAAATGTAAAACCTCTCAAAGGCTCAGGAATACACATTGTGGAAACTTGGAACTTTTTTTTTTCTTTCAAAAAGTGAATTTATATGTTCCCAAAAACTAAACACGGGGTCTAGTTGGAGAGGTAAGTTGAGCTCGCCAATCAACTGATCGAACCGCTAAGTTATGCTTCTTCTTGGATTTGAGACTAACTTCTGCAGCAAATTGTTCTGGAAGTTTAAGCGAGCTGGGTTGTGATCGCTGACCCATTCAGTGAGTCGCCGAATCGTCCTTTCTATCACCAAAAATGTTTGGAGCATGGGCCACTTTGCTGGAACTTTAAGTGATCTGGAGGCTCACTCTACGAGTCACCGAGTGGATTTTGCAAGCTCCAACTTTTCTTTTCTTTAGCTTTTCCATCTTTTTTGTTCTTTTTCGCATCGTAATGTCCTTGCCTTGCCCTTAAGCCTTCATTTCTGCATAATAAAACATTAACATTAGTTATGAGCACAAAATAGGCATCGATAATAATAAATCAAATAATAATAAGCCCTAAATGAGTCAAAATTTCCGACTCATCACCTGCCTCCTTTATCGGAATGACCTCTTCCTTAAATGAGTTTGGAAAGGACTCTACTGAATCATATGACCTCGATCCCTATACTTATAACAAGACCTGGGTAGGAATAACATCTGATGTGCACTAGAAGAGCTGTCATGGTCACCTCGGGTATAACCATAGGAACCTAGGTATGTCTGTCCACTCTTAGATTCTAGCATAGATGAATGAATAAGTTGAAAACACTAGAAAGAGATACCACTCCTATGTGAACCTCTACCTCTAGATGAAGCACCAGAAGAATGGGCCCTATGGGATCCCAAAACTTCTCTCTAATCGTCAACTCCGTCTCCTTAGCGGTACTCACAATCGACATAAAGGAAGCCCTCTCTCTGGCTGCTTAGAACAAATAACACCTGACAGAGTACCTCAACCCTCTCAGGAACCTATAGAATATCTCCACCTCATCTAGAATAATGGTCATAGCATGCCTAGAGAGCTAACAGAAACACGCCTCATACTATAAATTTCCATGTGTCAACCACTTAACCCTCAATCAACTCTCCTACCTCACGCTCCAAATAATGAAGCGGTCCTGGAAAGCACTTGAGAACTCACTCTAGTTTTCCAAAGGAGATTCGACTAGTCTAGACCTCATATAAGTCCTCAACTACCCTCTAGTGAGTCCACGAAAATCAAGTAAAACAAAATGAACGCCACATACATCACCCATACCCACTGGTTCTAGAGTCTTATGACATAAGCTCAAGATATCATGAGCATCATCGCTCTTACCATCCTGAAACTGTAGTGGTTTCATCTTCTGAAACATCTCATAACACTGCAGATCAACCGTTCTAAAAATAACCTTAAGAGCAATTTGTGCTCCAATACCCACTGCAGGAACCACTGTTGGCTAACCTACATGATCAAGAATAACTGAAGCCTGATGTTGTTGACCTGGAGTCTACCCCGTACCCTCATCTAAGAATCCTTTGGGGTTCCTATCATACTACCCTAAAAGAAGTTCTCCAATATGCCTAGCGTCCTCAAAAAGGTATCCTAGAACAACGAATTTGTAAACTCAGGAGGAGCCTCGTCTTTAGCTACCTCATCCTATAGCTCAAAAGAAACCTCTCTAGCTCGTCCTCTAGTTTGTGCCGCTCCATGGGCATGACCTCTAGCCAGAGATACTCTACTAGAATGGCCTATAACTCGGGTCCTACCGTTACCCCTATTTGTGGTCTCAATAATTTCTTGGGGACTGCCTCCCCTCTACCACTAGAAAAATAATCTATAGTCCTCGCCATTTGTCAAAATAATACGCGGCAACTCACTGCAATCGAGGGTAACCACACATGATAAGAAAGAGTAAATAAAAGGATGATTTCTACCGGTCTTTATAGCCTCACAAAGATAAGTATAGCCGTCTTCGTACCGATCCTAGAAACTCTACTTCAACATGGCTCGTACACACGTGAGACTTATGAACCTAGGGCTCAGATACTATTTGTCACAATCTAAAAATGGACGTGATGGCACTTGTCTATTTCCACCAAGACAAGTCAGCCACAACCTAATGAAATGAGAGAAATGCGGAAAGTATAGCACGAATAAAATAGAGGTAGAAAACATAGTCATTCATATATAACCCCAAAACCTGGTGGTTACGTGGACAAGCCACTAATATTAGAGTGTGGAGTTCAAAGATACAAGTCTCAATGTCTTTATTTCTCAAATAGAACAAAACATAAAATAAAGAACAAGAGGATCCGCCGCGATGCCAAGTAGTGACCTCTCAAAAGTCCTTTGACAAGCCCAAAAATATGAGAAAAATAAGAGCAATCATAGGGTACCAGGCTCAAAACCAACACAAGTATAGAAGCAAGGAGTGAGTACCAACCAACACAGTACTCACTAAGTAACAAAATAAACTAGGAAAAATGAGCTAGAAATTGAGTGCTCCTTTAATCCTAACCAAACCTCTTCAAAGTACAACCTGCATAGATATCATCTCAACCTAACAGTTGGACAATACATAGCTCACAACACTTAATAATCATAGTTCAATAGTCACAATTCAATAACGAACATTTATCGAGTATGTTAATAACATGTTTCACACAGATGAATAGCAAGTATCAAGTGCATCAATCACAACTAACAAGTATATCAATCACAAGTATCAAAATACATTAAATCACAATATTCAAACGTTTGTCGGAACCATTTCACTTAGGCACAATATCACTAGCTGGAACTATTTCCCTTCGACTTTATACCATTTTACTATCCTGTACCATTTCCCATCTGTTTTAGATCATGTTGCGTTCTAGAACTATTTCCGTTCGGCACAATATCACTAAACGGAGCCATTTCTCTTTGTCTTTACATCATATCACTAGCTGGAACCATTTGCGTTCGTCTTTATATCATTTTACTAGCCAGAACCATTTCTCCTCAGCTTTAAATCATATCATTTGCCAGAACCATTTTCCTTTGGCACAATATTCATTACACATCTCATCACAATGCACAACAATAAATGCAGATAAGCAATTTCACACCATAAGAGAGAGACAACATGTCACGACCCGAGAGCACCCCCTAGTCGTAACCGGCATACTCGACCTCTCGGAGGTCTAATATAAGCCTCTTAGCATTCATTCATCGCATAGATACAAAAAAAAAGATAAGTGATTAAAAACTTTCTTCACACACGAAGATACTTTCATTAAATAACAAGCGGAAGATTTTCTAGACTTTATACATGATGTCTCAAAACCATCTAATACCTTTAGAGTACAACATTGGGACTAAGCCCACTCAAACACTATAACTAAACTACAAGACATAAAGGAACATATAGGGTATTGTCCTCGAATCTATGAGGACTCACCAAGTCTTCATCTTCAACACTTAGAAACATATCAAGTAGCCATGACATGTCATCATCTCCCAATCCCTACACTTTAGTCAAAAAGGGAAAGAAAGGGGTTAGCACAATTAAGTACTAAGTACGGAAACCATGCAAAAACATGCTTCAACAGACATTTACAAGGATTATATGCTTTCATATCATTTTGATAAAACCTTCACTTCACAAGTATAAGAGACATAATACAAGTC
>JAJOOS010009604.1:0-37354 GCA_029582725.1 Solanum chiquidenum | reverse complement strand
TAGAGACTTATAGAAAATAAGATTATTAAGTGTGATGCAAAGAAGACAGTTATGTCTCTAAATGTCAAGACCAAGAATGCGGTTACGCATCTAGGTCGAGACCAAATAAAACTTCAACAAAAAATATAAATGCGAACAAATAATGGCATGTAATAATGTATCCAAAAATAATTTAAGTCAAGTATAAGTCAATAAAAGCGACCGTGCTAGAACCACGGGACTCGAGGGATGCCTAATACCTTCCCCTCGGTCAACAGAATTCCTTACCCGAACTTTGTTTTCGCAGACCAAAATAAAGAGTCATTTCCTATTGATTAGGGATTCAAAAAGGTGACTTGAAACACCATAACTCAATTTCAAGTGGCGACTCTTAAAAACTATAAAATAATTCCTAATCAATACCGTCACTTAAATTGAAAAACCCCTATCCGCCGTGCGAAAATAGGGGTGTGACACCCCTAACTTAAACTTTTACGTGTCCTCAAGTAAAACACAAGATCAATCAGGTCAACAAGGATGTCTACAAATAGTGCTACTTGTGACTCAACATGAACACACAAGGTTTAATCTACCCAAGAAATGTTCAATTGTGCACTAAAAGTTTCAAATTGTGACTAGTCATCATCACATAGAAGTCAAGCTCACAATGCTTGCTTCAAATGAAAATTCAAGTTCAACAAGAGTATTCAAATGCCCTCACATCAACATGTCATTCAGCTCAATCAAGATCACCAAGGTCTTTCAAGGCTTCTAACGGGGGCTGAGGGTAAAAGTATGATTGCTTTGGCTTAAGTGACTTCTACCTTCATGAAGCATGAATTGCATTTCACTTCTTTTCCATTTCTTCCATTCTTTTGAATTTCACAATCCACCCTAAGTACTTTCAAGCACAAGGATTCTTGTATGGCTCACTGGACACCCCTTTTCTTTCCATTATGCACTTATTTTTTTCGATCTTATTTTCTTTTGCTTTTATTTATTCTCTTTTCTTGTAACACCTCGCTATTTGAAAGAACTAGAATTAGAAAGAAACTAATTTTTTTGGAAAGATTTAAATTTGATAATTTTGGCAACTAAGTATGAGTTTTGGGTCAACTTCAAACGACCGTAACTCTCAGTACAACATGATTTAGATGTGCCATAAGTTATCAACTGAAAGGTCTTCGAATTATCTTTCCAACGCTACCGATTTTGCTAATTTTTGAGCTCGTATGAGGGAGATATGCCCGTTTGAAGTCGGGCTGTCCAGTTAAGGAAAGTTACCCGGATTTAAGAGGGGTATTTTGGTCTTTTAATTACCCAATTAAGTTATTTAGTAATTTATTTGGGGTCTAAACTGATTTGGTTTAGTTTACGCATTCCAAATTAATACTAGGGCTTTGAGAGAAGAGAAAAGAGGAGAAAAGCCAAGGTTTCATCGCATTTTTGAGATTTCACTTGCGGATTTCGCCAAGGGTTAATCCCTAAGAGGTATGTGAGTTCACATAGCGTTGGGTTCGTTCACCCATGCGCCAATCATTATTTAATTCAGCATATTTACGTTCTTGAAAGTAGAGTAATTGAGTTCTTGATGGATTTTATTGAAGTTTCTATTGGGATCTTGATTGTCGAGGTTTTGAGGATTTCTTGAGTTAATTGCATGATATTTGAGGTTGTTTTTTAGTAGATTCTTGTACACTTTGGTTGGGTATTCGAATCTAATTGTTTGGGGAAGAAACCAATCGAATCTAGATGCCTTAGGGTCGAAAAACGAACAAGAAAGTTCATGGGTTTTCTGGGCAGGGGGTTGGCGCACCACGCCACTCAGTGCACTAGAGAGGAGTGTTTGTAGTTTGTCCTCTGAGGCGCCGCGCCACTCAGTGCGCCTTTAGCCAGCTTCTGTAGTTAGGGCTCTGGCGCTTTGCACCACTCTGTACACTTGGGTCGCCAGGTCCTCTACCCTTCCCCACTTCTTTCCGTTTAAGTTTCCTCGAATTGTACCTATGTTTTCTAGTTGTTTTCTACACTCTAAGGTAGGTTTAAGCATCGAGAGATCATCCATAACATGAGATCATAACCCTTGAGTCCACAATTCAAATTCAAGGTAGAGCTAAGAGTCAAGTCAAGAGAGTTCTTAGAGTATTTCAAAAGTCTTTTACAATCGTTTTAAACTTGTTTTAAAGACTTAAGCATTGAGTTTGAGAAACAGTAGAGCCAAGTTAATTTCTTTAAAATGATATATGGGACCTAAGTATTCACAAAGAGTAAATATTTTCACAGTTAAGATGAGAGGAAACCCCGATTTCCAAATGAGTTTTCATGAGTACTTTTGAGTTCCATCTCTTTTAAACGATAAATTTTTGAGTAATAACCTCAAACCACCGAGAAAGAGTTATGTTTTTAAACATATGAGCTGAGTATATTTTGGGAGTAGTATTGAGCATCGATAGGGGGACGAGTTCATAATAACTCAAGTCTCCATAAACTATGCAGCCAACGTGGGTAGAAAGGGTCGTACTTTTAAATAATTCCTTATTACTTTTTAGCATAGACTAGTTGATCCACTTAGTTGAGGTGTCCTATATCTCGACAAGTTATAGGACAGTTCTGGTAGTGTGGGCGAGAAGCTGTATCATCACATAACTCATAGTGATGGTTGTCGGTTAGAGAATCTCTCAAACAAAGTTTATTTTTGTATTCTTATATACAACTGAGATATTATTGTATTTTACAATACTTTGAGATGCTATCTACTGTTTTAAATGCTTTATATAAAATGTATCTTTACTGTTGTTTATTTCTACATTGAGTTGAGTATCCATGAGTTGAGTAAAGCTGAGGTCAGTGTTTCTTTCAGATTTCAGTTCAAGCTTATGTCATGTTTAGTTTTACTCTCGCATGCTCTTACATTCATTAAACTGACGCAATTTGGCTTGCATCATTTTATGATGCAGATACAGGTAACCAAGATCATCATCCAGCGCTTAGTTGATCCAGTTGAGCACTCAGAGTCTTTTGGTGAGCCTTCTTGCTTTCGAGAGGATCCCTTTTTCATGTTTTTAGCCTTTTCAGTTGTTAGGATGATCGGGGGTCTTGTCCCGACATTCCTCATAGTTTTAGAGGCTTCATAGATGAATAGTTATAGCTCATTAGTCTTTCCATTTTCAGTTGGTTATGTCAAGACTTGGGTTGCCAATTTGTCTAGTTGAATGTTTGTTTCTAAAACATTCTAAAATTATTTTGAGACAGTTGAGTTAAGTTGCATTTGATTTCTCTTATTAATGCCTAAAGTCTTCCGCTGAGAGTCTAGCCAGGCCAAGGGTTCACTTGGGGTCAACAATGGTTCTAGAGTGCCAGTCTCGCCCAGGGTGTAGGCATGGGGTGTGACATTTTTTATGGAGGGGTTCCATCTTTTTCAACACGATTTTGTTCTTTTTTCAAGAGTGAATTTTCACAAATTTTTTGCTCATCTTCTCTCCTCAATTTTGACCACACCCCCAACTTAGGCTTCTGGCCTAAATTGGCTATTCAAACGAACTAAAGCTTTATGAAGGTTTTAGGTGAGGAGGAACAAGGCTAAATGGATTCTTGTTTCATCCAAAGAAATGGTAGGCTCAAATAGTGCCAAGATAGGTTCACACTCTCACAAGGTGGTCACATAGAGGCATATTATCAATTTGGTTCACTCTCAAAGATATGTGTCTAAGATCATTTCTTTCATTCACCAATGTTAGTCAATTGGACCAACGGGGCAAGTTCTAGGTATCACCAAGCACATGTTTCAAGAAAATCTCACCATATAAGGCATTCAACACAATCATCAATCATGACTCTACAAGTTAAGCTCGCGTGCAACGATCATCACAAGACTCACTTCAACAATCGACTAGTCACAATGAGATGCTAAGAGTTCACACATGACTTATGCAACTCAAATTTGCCTAATTAGATTTGCACAAACATATCGTTCAATCAAGAGCACTATTCAAGTCATCGATATTGATTGCAACCGATACTCAAATATGCAAGAGAACAATCACAATAATCTTATATTAAGAAATCAGGGAATGTACAAATGGCATAAAAAACCAACACTCAATTTCGGACACATCCAAAAGTAGCAAAAAAATTATTGAAAACAGAAGACAATAATTCAAAACAAAATAAATACAAACCTAGGGGATAGGCCCCCTCAAAGAAAACTAAACAGTGCCCTCAATGTAAAAGCAATGTAAAAGTCTCAAAAATAGAACAGGAAGAGAGTCAATATCCCTATGTCAGGCTAAGCCTGAGGTGAACGTTGTGCATCGGGCGCTGTCTCCATCTGGGCATCAGTGCCCGACTCTCCTCCAGGAGTAGGATGTGCTCCACTGGATCCAATCATCAAGGTATCCTAAAGTGAGGCCTCCGTCGCCACCTGCACCATCGCACCCTCCAAGTCCTCCAGCTCATCATAAACTGCAGCATCCTAGGTCCTAAGCTCTTCCTCATCTGTCTCAAGAGTGTCTAATAGATCACCATCATCAGCTAAAACAACATCTCCGGTCGCAGTGGAGAGATCTTGAAATTAGTTGAAATCTTTGAACTCGAAACCTCGGGAAGGTCTACAGTCCCGAAGAACCTAGATAAACCAGTGGAGTGAGCTCATCCACATCAGACCTCAATCCTACAACATCGGCCTCAAATCTATCACATCCTCGGACTGTCGCCCTCCCTGCTCACACACCTCAACTCGCATAGTGAGGGCGTCCAATGCTAGACTATGAGCAGTAATAAACTCTCGTTTCTCTTGTAACTCTGCTCGGATGGGGGCAAGGTCTACAATAATGGTCCGCTCAATCAACCCTAGGTCAACCGACTCAACTCGGGAAGCACGTACATCAGCCCACTGGGCTAGATGACCCATCTTATATAGAATCATCTGTTTCAACGAGGGGCGGGAAGCAACAACAATAGAAGTAGTAGGGGCAGATGACCTAGGTGTACTTCAAGGCTCGCCATCATGAGTTGATGGAGTAGTGTCTTGCTCCGACTCATGATTATGGTCCTTACATTGGCTTGTAGGACACTCTGTTTTTGGTGTAGGAGAAGTACACACAGAAATCTATGTTATAGCTCACATGGTTTATGTCGATAAACAATGTCTCCAACAAAGGTTTATGTTTTCCACAAAAGACTTTTGTTATGACTATGATTATGATTTAAAGAAGAATGCATGACCTTGTACTATGTTTTATAAAATCATATGATCATATTTATATTATGCTTTCTTGGTCATTACATTATTCTGTTTTAAGATGTTATCATGTTATATTGTTGCATCTCTTTCCATATTCAGTACATTCTAAGTATTGATCGCATACATTCTTGTGCTTATATTATTTTATAATATATGTTCTAACACACATCCTTTCTGCCAGTGTTAGTATTGGATCCCATAAGCTTTTCTCGAATTTGGTGAGTCCTTATGGTTCAGGTACATTGCCTCACTTATATTCTTTAATGTCATTCAAATTTATTTCAGCTCTCAGAGTGTTCAAGTGAGCTAAGGCTTTTCCTAGTCACTCATTATGCAGTAGAGCTTTGTTGTCAGACATTAGTCTTTCCACAATTATATCTTTGTACTCCAATTTCACGATATGTTGAGATTTCCATCTGAGACTTATTCACTTATCTCTTTATTTCATTTATGTATGTTTTTAGTGTCATTCTATGTCATGTGGTTTGCTTAGAGTATCTCAGATTCTAAGTACCATGTCACATCTAGGGCGTGGTCTTGGGTCATGACAATCCACTATCTCATTTGTAGGTAATGTTTCCACTACCGGTTTTTTACCACATTTTTCCTAATCTATTTTACAATAATTTTGTCATCGGTTTTTTCCATTTGATGCTACCTCTAAGAGACATATATATATTCAAGATAATAAGACAATGGTTAAATCAACAAATAATTGCTCTAGCCCCAGGTGGGTGCCAAAGTATTTACAAGTAAAATAGTATAATAAAATTTATATTAGGGAAAGAACTCACATCTTGATTCAACCCTCTTAATAGGTTCAATTGTTGACAGTTTGATCATTGTTGGATTGGTGAGAAAAAATAAATAAAACAAGTAAAAGTGTAAAGAATGTAAAATTGTAACTGAAGAAAAGTCATATTTGTTTCATAATTAATTCATCAACCTATTGTCAATGTTAGTAATGGCAAGTAGTAAGGATTGTAATTACATGATATGTAGAGAAAAAATTACTAGAATCTAAGTAATAACCACATAAGTATAAAAAAAATATTCAAATTTGGTTAGTAAATGATTGATCAAATATGGTAAAAACATTATTTCCATACTAAAAAGAGGTAAATATCAATTAATCCTCATAATTGCACACTCATTTGTTAGATATTTTTTCATTACACTTTATCTATATATATATATATATATATATCTATTTATCCTTCAAAATATATTTTTTCTCAATATTCTTGAGTAAATTTTCTCTCTTTATCTTGCTTTTAGAGAAAAGAATGGATTCTTCTTCTGAAATCAATAATTACCGTGAAATAATACCTTACGTTTCCCCAATTAATATTGTTCGAATAGCGGTATGTTGTTTTACAATACTAATTTTTTTAGTATTTTGTATAAAATTTATGATGAATCCAGAAAAAGTATAATTCCAATAGCGATTTGTATAAATTATTGTTGGAGAAATGTTTTTTAAAACATTTATTTTATAAAAGTAGAAAAATTTTCTTACAAAAATAAAATGGTTTTCTTAGTTTTTCATTTTAATAAATGCTAAATAATGAAAAGTTGATTCGTACTTTGAAAAAATAAATAAGAGGATGTAGGGTAACAATGTGTTATTATAAAATTTGATGAATTAATTTCTACTATAGATTATAAACAAGTCAAAATTCTACAGAACATAATATAATTTTTTTTCTGCATCCAAAATTTGATAATTATTTTGTACTTCTCGTAATTCCTTACAGGCTCAAAAAAATCAAAGAGTTAATCTTAGTGAATCGGTGTTACTACCCTCTAGTGTATCAAGTCATCCAAAGGAGAATGTCTCGGGGACATCAGTAAGAAAATATAATTTAGCATTCTAGTTCTTCCTCTTACTTGTTGCTTTACTCTTTTATTTATTATCTTTTGCGTAGATTTTAACTCCTTGGTTAAATCTTGATCATTATCGTGCATAAGCAAAAACACATGAATTCTAGGTATTTTTAGACACTTTGGTGATATTTAAATGTATTTTTTTCTTGTTTGGAAAAAAATCATTATTGTGAGGAATAATTGTGTATCAAGATTTTGTTTTAACAAATTTTATCATAAAATTTATGCCTATTTGGATTTTACTTTCTAATTTGATTCTAAAAAAGTAAATGAGATTTTATAAAATTTAGATCTCTTTTAAAAAATTCAGAATTATGGGGAATATTTTTTATTCTCTTTCTAATTGAAATTGCAATAGGCTTTTGGATTAAAAAAGGAAAGAAATAAGTTTTTTGGATTAATTTTTTTGTCATATAGACGACGATTCATCACATTATTAAAAAATGAACAAGTCTGATTAAATTTCTTATTTATAATGGTTAGTATTAAATTTTATTTTATAAGCAATCCCATTTTATCGAATCTAATGAAAAAGTGATTTCAATAATATATTTTATAAACACTAAGATGATAAAAGTTTGATTTTTAGTTAAGTATTTTATTATTTTATATTGTCTTTGTTAAATGATTCTTATAACGTACTAGTTGTCTAGATTTGTATGTTAGATTTTAATTGCAATATTGATGAAAAATTACGAGAATCTAACCGTTAATATAATAACCTTTGCTTCAGTGAATTTTATTTTTCTCTTTATCATGTCAATTGATGATATATGTATTGTCATTTTCATATATTATTGTCATACATTGTGAGTATATATATCTTTCACCTAGAAGCTCATTTGTTTATATGGACATTCAGATATAACATTGTGTAAATTGTTTTATATCATCAAAGCATCAAATTTTTATTATTCATTTTATTCTACAAAAGAGTTTAACTTATATATACAAACAATGTAAATAAAACTTTATTATAAAGTCATCCAAAAGATATCTATAAGCATACAATAATTAAAATAAAATTTGTAATCCTAAAAATTAGGTAGTTTTCTTATCACGAAAAGTAAAAATGATATGATAGTTTATAAATTAGTGTTTATTTAAAACACAATCAAGTATGACAAGAAATTTTGATTAAAAGTTTTCTATTATTGCAGAATGATTCTGAATTAACTCACCATCAACTCACCGGGAGGAAGAGGAGATTGATTAATGCGGAGGTCATAACCATATCTGCTGTTAGCTTTGCAATTGTACCTCTAGCAGTTGAAACTAATATATATACTGTAAAATTAAACAAGGTTAGTACATTTATTTTTCTATATTGCTTATATATAAATTTAATAAGTTAAGGTTTGATCATAATTATGAAACTGTTAACTCTTTCAAATATTTTGTTATGGACTCGAATTATAGGGAGAAGATTTAGTCGATCCATTCAGACTTAATAAAAAATATCATGATATCTTGGACGACTGGACATGTGAAAAGAGAAGGCGCCCTAATGGTCAATGTGACAAGGTAACTAAAATTATTATCTTACTTTTTGCATATAACTTGAATTATTAGTTATTTTTTTTACTATATCTTGATTCTATAAATTAGAGATGAGAAACTAACAAAATGATAATTCAAGAAAATGACAGATGACGAATCAATCACTAAGCTAATTGTGACAATGAGTTTAAGTTTTATTCATCATTTGGATAATGTCTTATTTACACTAGCCTGTAATTTAAGGTATACTTACAGGTAAGAGTCTATAAAATATGAGTTTTGTAATCTAAAAAATAAGACATGTAATATTTTATAAAATGCAAAAGTTAAATGATAGTTTGATAGTAGTTTTTCTATGATTTGTCTATATTTTGGTTTACGAGATGTTTCTTTGGATAGTTCCGTTATAGTTTTTATATTATATCATGAGGCATATTATCTATAATAATTATTTTAGTTGCTTTATTTGTATTAGTATACTTATCTTATTGGATTTGCCTAGCAGAGTAGTTAATAATTTGTTAGTGCAAGGTAATAGTGTATGACATTTAAATCCTTTAATAATTATTGTGACCTAATGAAAAGCCTTGTTGTATTGTAGGTTTACTATCATATGAAAAAACGTTCCATATGTCGATCTATTATGGATGTGTGTAGATATATCTTAGATGGTTATGAGAAAATGGAAGTAGAGTCGATTCAGAAACCAATATGGTAAAAGAGATTAAGGTAAGATGTTTTATTATTTGACAATTTTTTATTTTATTGTTACAATCATTCTTATAACATTATCTTTAATCAAATCAAGATTGGGTCTCCAAAACGTCCTTCCAAGAAAAGGAAAAAAGAATCTTCAAACTCAGAGCATACAACAACTAAACAAAAAGAAAACAATGGTGAACTACATGTAGGAAATAAAATGGCTCTCATGTGTGAAATGATCTAGCTCAAAGAAACAAGCGAGTTTGTGGTAAGTTATTAAAATTCTAGTGGTACATAAAATAATCTCATAAAGTTGAACAATCATAATTACCATAATGATGTTAAATCCAAGCAGGTTCGCTCGATGAATAATCATAAAAATCTTCCGAACCATAAAGCATTTGATAAGCAATCTTCCTCCAACCTCTCTAACGATGCTGTACTTATGCAATCATTGGTTCAGAAAGAAGAAACTGAAAGAATTACAAATTTAGATTGCCATGAAGTAATAGTTGTTCTCCACCAGAAAGTGGCTAAGATAAAAGAGGGTGAAAATAAAGTGTTTGCTCACCTGAACAAAAATAATGAGTTGGACTCTGAATTTTCACAAAGTGTAGGTAAGTGACCGTATCACTAGCTTAATCCTTTTTTGTAAGTTTATTTTTATTTTATTATTCTTACCATTATACATTTTAGTATGTGAAAATTTTGTTTGTGTTATGTATTGTAAATATTTTTTCCACATTATGTACTAATAAAAATGGATTTGAACTGTATATACAATAAAAACAATTTTTTACACTGGTAAATTTTAACCTATTATAAAGGTGATATTTATATTAATAATAATATACCTATAACTATTTCATGACAAACATGATTGTGTAAATATTTTTATATCACTAGAATTTAAGTTAAACAAAACTATTAGATATATTGTGTGATCATTATCTTTTGTTATTTTTATCGACGATTCATTATATAGGAAAAGAATGTTCAAGACCTTCAAAATTCGACAAACTTTCTTCCCCCACTGTCTCGATAAATGTCCTTCACTTGATGTCACCATTATTTGAAGAAGTAAAGAATACAAGCTTTGCAAACTTGGAGCTCCAAAATATTGCTCCTGAAGATAAAGTACACAGAGAAATCAATGATCATGTGGTCGTAACCTTGGCCAAGAATGAAGAATTGACCATTAGTTTTTCATACAATGAAGGTATTTAATTTAGCCAAGCAAGCATGCTCTTAACAACACATTCAATAAGCTACACGTATTATATAGTTAGTGATTGCATCAATAGTTTTTAGTAATTAACTTTTGATACAAAAGAGAAGGTTTTAGTTCCATGGCGTGATTATTATTGTTCCCTTTTTTTCATTTTACCTGATATTTTTTAGTTTATTCTAAAAATAATGATGCATCTCAATATTTGGAAATAATTTAATTTTAAAAGTTTAGTTTATGTTTGATGAAATAATTTTATAACCATGTAATCATTTATAGGAAATTTCGGATCATAATTCTTGAAAGTATTTATTTGTTTCTTAAAATATCATTTCTAGTCAAATAATATCATATAAAGTATATAAATTAAGATAAATAAAGTATTTTAAAAAATATTTATACATTGACTTCATTTATTTTTTGCAGAAAATATGGAGCAAGTCCCCATTTCACAATCATTAGAAACTGAGAATATTGAGAATACTCATATGGAGAAGGGACTTCCTTATGAAGACAACTATGGACAAAAAGAAATGATTGTAAATTTGACCAATAATGTTAAGTTTGTGACTGCCGCTGGTTTCACACTAGATACAGGTATTTTAATCAACTCCGAACAAATGCATGAGATAATCACAAGATTTATGCAAGTGTGTCTGGTTTGGAAAAACACATTTAATTATTTTCATGTTTGGTTGGTATAACTTTGTGGAAAATATTTTTAAAAGGAAAATAAGTACGTCAAAATTAAGAAAAAGTACTTCTCTAATGGAATTGGGGAAAACAAGTTACATAAATGGCATTCTACATTAATTGTCTAATACACATCATCCAATAACATTAGTTATATTCTATACTAATTGTCTAATATTCATTCTCCAACACATCTCACAATCAATCTCATAGCCCTCATATCTACTACCCCACTCCCCCACCATCATAACAATCCCCCGTCTAGTTTGTCAAAACTATATACTAATATATCTGAGATTATAATTTTTACTTACCTACAAATATTAAAAAGTAAGCTAAAATCAACTTATCTTTAGGAATAAATGGTGGCCAATGATGTTAAGTCTATAGCAACATACAATTTTACACTAAATAAAGGTATTTTTCACCATAAAGTCTCCTAATGAATGCACTAGATTTTATCACAAGAATTATATTCACCACAAAATGCTAAATAATTGCACTGAATAGATCTCACGAATTATAAAATTAATGTGTAAATATTTAGTTTGATTTCTTTCACATAATCAATACTATTAGTTATAGTAATTTAGTATTTAATATTAAATCTTCACATAATTTGCACGTGAAAATGATAAGGAAGGAGTATGCATTACTACAAACGTTGCCCTACCCGAAGTCACTCCTTCAATGAAAATAGACAGTGCAAAAGAGGGAGACAAGACTACTCTTGAGGATTCACATGGAAAAGAGGATAATCTAATCTCTCATGATAACATTTTTAAAAATATGGATAATTTTGATCTTTTCTCACCTAAAGAAGGTGGTTTCTCAATGCATAAGTCTTTTAGAAAATGACAAATTTAATGAGTAACAAGAAATTGAAATATCATATTTTATTTTTACATAACTAAAGTCATTTACCATATTACATTGATGAATTTTTTTTCTAAATGCGCAGGATTAGACGATCCCTTTCTACTATATGGGATAGAAAATGATGAGTTTGAAGATGCTTATACTCTCAATATCAAGGATCTGTGATCATCTTACGAAAAGTGTTGGCATCATTTTGCTAATGAGACACTGTTATATCTTTGTCCTAGTTGTTGTTTGTGTTGAGATATACTATTAATCATGTTGTTGAGTTATAATATTTTATTTCAATTAATCTAAGTAAAGTCTATCTTTTATTTATTTATTATAATAAAGTCTGTATTTGAATAAATTATTGTATAATATTCGTGTTCATTACTTATATAGTAGACAATTTTTGTGTACGGAGTTATCTAACTTATGCACGAAAGATTCAAATTGTCGGTTCTCATAAGTTATAAATTAATATTCACAATTAAATATGAAGTAGGAAAATATCTTGATGATTGTAGAACACGATTAAATATAATTTGATCTAAATTATAGGAGTGGTCATATTCAAACTTCTTGTTCTAGTACATTCCATATATATTAAACGAATAAAGAAGAGGTGTTTTTTTATGTTCTAAATATTAGTAAATAACTTCTCTACTCCATTACAAGTATTTATACTCTTAATCTTGATATGCCTATTATGATCTTTGTAGTTTGATATATTATTTTAATCTATTAAAATGTGAGACTCAATTATGAGTGTCTTTGCCACAAAGGGCACTCTAGCTCGCCGGCACAACACTCTGATCAACACTGGGAATGATAGCAATGTCTGGATCTGCTTGGCCCTCGTAGCCATCTCTTGCTGAATAATCATCCCTTGATTCAATCTATCCGATCAATGATAGATCCCAACAGAGCTGCCTTCTGGTGCCGGGGTATGGATTCATTCTGTGACGGCATGAGTGTGCTACTAATAAATCCAAACCAGTATCTCACAACTACATTCACGTCCTTCTTTTGAATCTGGACCCTTGGCTCAATCCCCAGAGGTGTAATGTCAGAATTCAAGGGAGTCAACCACCCTTTAAGATCATCGAGGGTCTTCTTCTGAATCCTATCTGATAAGAAATGGATTATCTGGACTGTGCACCCCAAAGCCTCATTTATGTCTGAATTGCTGCACTTCACCTTTTTACCTCGCACCACCACATGATCAACAGGTGCAAACAGACTGCCTTCTTCTTTCCTTTTGGGACCTTCCCATACTCCTTCTAAAACTCCCGGACCTAAGAAGGTATTTAAGGGCCTCAGGTCTTGTGAATCTCTCAAATTTATGGAATTGAATTGTGTCCCACACAGCTGGATACCTGTCCACTACCCCATCAGTAAACAACTGCTTCTCTTCTAGAATCTTTCTCAACCCAGCTGCCTTTAATTTGTTCATCGAACGTGGTGGAGGTGCCTGTATCGAGGGCACTTGTGGTGCCTACTCAGCTGCCTGTACTGGAGGTGGAGGAGGAGTTGGGAGTAGCGGGAGTTTAGCCGGATCATGCAGCGCTTTGGAGCTCAATTCAGCTCGTCTCCACTGAAGGGTTTCATCATCCTTTAGTTCTGACTGATAGGCTGGAATTCCAGACCCCACCTCATCCTCTCTGTCCGAATTTGATGTAGTGAGATTGGTGGCGTAGACACCTATGCTGTCGGAGCTGGTTATTCGGACTCGGCTCCACAAGTCTTTTTTTCTTTCTTTGTCCCCTTCCCCCTGTCGGAGGAAGTTTTGGTCGCGTTGATCGTGGAGGAGCAGCCTCCCTAGAAATGACCACTCCGCGTGCTCTCTTTCTAGGTGGTTGATTCTTTCCGGGTACCTTGGGCATAACCATATTTTCAAGACAGCACAAATCAAACAAATGAAGTTGCAATGGGTTAGTGCAATATCGTGGGAGATGTACTCATGGACTATAATGGCGTGATTTAAGGCTTTTCTGGATGAGAGGAAACTGGTTTGACTAGGACTGACTAATTTCCAACCAGGATGTCACAGTTGAGGTGGGGATTAGAGGGGAATATGCGTAGATAATAGTTTCCCCTAAAATTTAGACGTTTACTAGGTAGAGGAAAGGGATATTTATGGTTCATCATGCAAGATTGGATTTGTGAACTAGTTCTTAAGGGGAGTGATTTGCTTCACCTTTGTTATGAGTTGGCTCCGGTTTACCTGGTGTATCAAGTTTCCATGCTTTAAAAGTGTATTGGTGATCCGGTATCCATCCTTCCTTTAGAGGGTTTAGGAGTTGATGAGAGCCTTTCTTATGAAGAGGTTTCGGTAGAGATTTTGGACCGGCAAGTTAAGAGGTTAAGGAACAAAGATGTAGCTTCCGTTAAGGTTCTATGGAGGAATCACTTAGTTGAGGGTGCTACATGGGATGCCGTGGCCGATATGATGTCCCGTTATCCTCCTCTCCATGGAAGATCCACCCCTATTGCCTCCTTGAGGCTTAGGGTTAGACATCCTATTTTTGTTAGGTCTTAGAGCATTGGATCCATTGAACTTTCACGGACTTAATCTCCTTGGTCCTCAACTTGCGCACATCACGATCAAGAATTGCAATCAGTTCCTCCTCATATTGGATGTCCTTGTCTAACAAAATTGAGTCCCACTTAATGATATAATACCTATCACCATGATACCTCTTCAATATGGATACATGAAATATCTGATGAACACTCGATAAATTAGGAGGTAAAGCTAATCTATATGCTACCGGCCCCACGCATTCAAGAATTTCAAATGGACTAATGTATGTAGGACTTAGCTTAGCCTTCTTACCAAATCTCATCACCCCTTTCATGGGTGATACCTTAAGAAGAACATTTTCACCGTAGTGTCCATGCTTTGCCTCAAACTCCAAATACCTGAAACTTAAGGAATTTCATTAGATAATGAGACAAAATATGCATTTGAGGACACTAATTCTATCAAAAGTTGAGGAAGATCCTCAAGAGTTTATTGATGAGGTCTATAAGGTTTTGATGATCATGGGAGTAAAGCTGGTGGTAAAGGCGGATTTGGCCTCTTATCAACTCAAAGGTGTGGCTCATATATTGTACAACCAAAGAAAGGAAGGGAGGCCAAAAGATGCGGGTCCTCTTGATTGGAAGAAGTTTAAGTTCGCTTTTCTTGATAGGTTCTTTCCCCTTGAGATGAGGGATGCTAAGGTGCTTGAGTTCATTAACCTACTCAGATTTTACTTGGGATAAGATGAATTGTTTCAAGATGTGCTAAATAATTAGTCATAGTCCAACTTCCTATAAAACCCACACTTCCACTGCTCTTTCAACAAAGGAGATGAAAATCACTCTCCCTAAGCACTACTTCACAAATTTAATCTCGCACGATGAACCAAAACTATCACTTCCCTCTCTACTTAGTATTCACCCAAACAATACAGGAAACTACCATTTACGTGTTTACCCCTCTAATCCCCTCCAATGCTCTAACATCCTGGTTAGAAATGAGTATGCGAGGTTAATCCTTGATATTCAATGTACTCCTGGAGAATCAACAATTAATGATTGTAGTTCAACAGATCCTCTCTCCGATAGAGACCCAACCCTCTCATCTTATTTTTCAAAACCTACAGAACATGGACCCACTTTTTCATCACTAGATGATTCAGGGTCTAGCTCAAGGATCTCCTTTATTCCCGGGAATAACTCCATCATGCTCACTGGGTTGAACAACATAGCGACCACATCCTAACTGACTCTTCTTGTAAATTTAGTCCCATAACATATTGATTTAGTTTAATCTATTAAAGTTTTTGTTTGACAATTTGTCCAATTATCTATGTATTCAAACATAGGCATATGAGGTTCCAATTATTTTCCAAGATGATTCAAGGACATGCAAGAGAATAATCAATATGGATAAGAAAAACACTCCAACTATGAGAGTTAGACAGGCCAATGTTACAAGTTACTAAAAATTTCAGGTACAATTTACAATGTTCATGGTGAATGTTACAACAACATAGATTAAAACTATCTACTACAATACTTTCTATAGTCTTAAGTAATTTTCATTGGTTAATATATCATACACCCGGTGAGCTCTTTGAGGTGTATCATGTAGTATAAAACCAAGACTTAGAAGCTACAAGTAGATTCATATTTTTTTCTAAAAAAATTGTTTTCACTAAATCTTTGTAAGGTATTGATACTGATTTCAAATTATTTTCTGTTAATGGGGTTAAAGATACAAGTTCATTCCAATAATGAGGAAACAAAAAAAAAGCGTTATTGTTTTGACATACCTATTTCTGGAGACAAATGATAATGAGGAAGGATGGTTTAGCAGTATCACTCACAAACTCCACAATAGGCCTCGCAGAAATTAATAAGTCAGTGAACTTTGCTTAGGTTTAATGGAGGGTGGTGGTATTAATTCCTTGATGGGATTCAACCCACCTGAACTTAAATTTAGGTAAGGGATAACTAATCTTACCTGATGTTGAAAAGATGCTGGCCGATTAAAATTAACAAATAAGTTCATTAGATCTACATCTCAAAAATCTTCATCAGCCCACAAATTCAGCAATATTAGATGAAATTGAGTTGAATATTCATTGATTATGAATCAAAACGATCATCTTTGTTGATACTCGATGAAGCCTCAAAGAGAAGAAGACATTTCCAGTTTTTTTTTCAATTTCCACGTTCCTCTTTTCATTTGTGTCTTTGCCATTTCCTTTAGCTCTTTTGTTTTATTCCTTTTAGGGTTTTTAGTTTCTTATTTGTTCTCTTAATTGGGCTCAATGGGCTAACTTACAATGTATATTACTTATTTTATTATAACTAGTTTTTTGACACGTGTGTTGCACGTGATTACCAATTCCAAAAATATATGTTATAGTAAATAATATTGCATATTAAAGCGAAGATTTGAATAACAAGTTTAGCAAAAAATAATATTACAGATTCTGTCAATGACATTTTTTATTAGTTAAATGCAATAATGTATATATTTATTTCAATTTTATGAGGTTCAATCATGTAGTTAGTCTTATCTCACTAATATTACGTTATATACATTATTTGTTTTGTATTTTTATTGACATCTAACCAGATGTGCTTTGCATGTGTATTCCATGTTCAATTATTTTGATGTCATATAAACATGTGAAGAAAACAACTACATTTTATATATTCACATATTTTCACATTTGTTGTGAGATTTTTTTTTTTTAAAAAAGAACTCGAACTATTTTAAAATAATATATTTTGAAGTTAGAAGATCTTGTTAATTTGATAATACATTTGTGACATATACAATACTTTAATTTAAATGCAAATACCTACCCAAATACAAATATATATTTGCATTAATGAAAATATTTATCTCATAAATTTTCTATTAAATAAATAATAAAAATTAAACTAATACAAACTTCAATTGCCATTATTACAAGTCATATGAACCTTTCTTTGTCCAAAATACTGAAATATTAAAAAAATAGTAAATAGGTAAAATAAAAGGGCAATGTTTATATAGTAATAACTATTTTGAAGCAAACTTCCTGAGAGTCTAAATCACATAAGTAGCATTGTTAAATAAAGTCATTATTTTGTCTAGAGCATAAAAAACAAATCGTGATAATTCTCTAAATTTTGGAAAAAGATATTCAAAAGCATATATCTACATCACAAGAGAAATTGTTAACAAAAACAAATGAATTTAGACTACATCATGTTAACTTCGTATATTGGAACATTGCATACTAATGTATATATTAAGCGAAAAAATATTTATTATATCATCAAAATTATTTTTTCCAAGTACTTGAGGTTATGGAATGTACCCTTTTAGGATAGAACGACTTACTTCATCAGAATAGCGGTACCTCATATTTCACTAAACTTTGAACTCACTCACTGACAATAAATCACACTTAAATATAGAATGCAAGCAGAAGAAGAGTAGATGATTAAAAAAAATTGTGGTGGAAAATTGAGAGGAAGTCCCTCTATATATAGTCAACAAAGGGTAGTATGAACATATGTTTTTGTGTCTTATTTGGAAAATCATGACTTTTCCGAGAAGTCACAACCCTTTGGAAAAGTCACAACTTATTGAAAAAGTCACAACACTTTGGAAAAGTCACAACTTATTGAAAAATCACAACCCTTTGAAAAAGTCACAACTCATCGAAAAATCACAACCCTTTGAAAAAAGTCACAACTTATCAAAAAAGCCACAACTCATCGAAAAAGTCAAAACATATGTTAGGGATATTATAGTAATTTAACATTCAAGTTAGGATTTTATGATTTTAATGTAAAATATAGATAGATAATATTTTACCCAACGAGTCTTTAATGTTTTAAATAATATTCAAACAGGGTTATCTTATTTTATGAAGTTTTCAATTTGTTCATTTTTTTCTTCTTTTTATATCAAGTTCATGTGAAAATAGTATTAGACATTCTATTCATTTTTTAAAAATAAATAAATAAAAAGTAAAATGGTTTCATTAGTAAAAAGAAAGTGATGGCTAATTTGTAAAAATTCTCAAAAGATTTTTCTCACATTTCTTCGACGTTTGTTTAGAAAGATTCAACCAATTTTATATATAAAAGATCATATAAAGTGTTGCTTCCAAATTGGACATGCAAGTGTACGTGGTCGCACAAGTAATATAGTGGCTCTAAAAGAGCCGGATTATTGAACCCAAAAGACTTGTCGATTAACTATTTTACTAAAGTATACCAGCCTAATTGATTATTCAAGCGTGCCAAAAGAGTTTAATTTATATTTGAATATTAAGATTGCAAAAATCAAATAATAAAGTTACTTACAATAATTGAAGCAATTTCAGGGCTGAATCATGCTTAAGGTATCATGTATCACATCTCATGCGTGAACTAACTATGGTTGTCAAATTACTGATTTACATGGTTGATTATATGATCACGATCTTTCGACCTCTAATCACCTACTCCAATTGACTGTCTAACTACATCATTGAGCGGGGATATACAGAACTCAATTGACGAGCATTAATATTTTATCCTGTTTTGAAACCAAGCTCGGTGTTCGTTTGGATATCAATATTGAACACAAATCTGATAAAGTGATATGCAACAGAGATCGAGCTCTTTGTATTCTTTGGTGTATCTACCTATCTGCCCCTCGAATTCAAGAATAGATAATATATTTATCTCTATGGTGAAAAAGCATGAAATACTAAAACAAGAATACGAAAGTACTTTAAGCAATAACGAATATTAATTCGAAACAATCAACGTTCAACAATTAATCGTTGCTACAACCTCAGAACAAGGGTCCTTAGCTACCAATCTCTAAGAAAAGTAGAAAAAGAAAAGAACCCTAAAAAGTATTGACAACTTTGTATATGATTCTCTTGCCCTTGAAAAATAAGCTTTTCTCCCACAAAATATCCCTAGGTTTCTATTTATAGAGTTTAGGAAAAAATATTTCTACTTCTAATAAAATTAGAAATCCTAAATCAACTAAAATTCACCGGGAATGTCAGGATTGGCCTGGGGCGGTGTACCACTGCGCCAGGACTGCTGGGGCAGCGCATCATCAGTGCACCTGAACTTGGCTTCAGTAGTTTAGGCACTGGCGTGGGGCGCCAATGCTGCTCCAGGTGTGTTTTTTCCTTCGCGCTCATTTTCGTTTTCTCCTGTCGTCTCCTATTTAGATCACATTCCTTTAGGAACCTCTGCATATGCTAATCATTTTGATTAGTGCGTATTCACTGCAATACTCAATAAAAACACAACAATTATCATCAAGAATGTCCTCGAAACATAAGGCACGTGCGAAAAAATCGTAGTAAATGGTCAAACAAATACGCCCAAGATCAAAGATTATATAAAGTGTTTAAGTTTAAGTACTTATTTTTAATTAAACTATCTTAGATTCAAATCCTTTCAAAATGATTTTTTAAAAGATCGGCAAAAGGTCAAATATACCATTGTATTATTAAAACTAGTTTCAATATATCCTTCGTTATACTTTGAGTTCAAATATACCCATTTCGTTATACATTGGGTTCTAATATACCTCTGTCATTATACTTTGACACAAATTTATCCTTAATCTTGACTCATTTTTTTTCTTTTCATGTTCTTCTTCTCTCCGGACCCAAATCTATTTTTTGATAATATCACCGAAAAAAATAAAATTTGTCGGAATCCTAGCGCCATTTTCCCTTTTTGAAAATAATCTACCTATCTTAGGAACACAATCGATTGATTTAAACAAACAAAGAGTTTCCTGAAAAATTAAGGGGGTATTGAAGAAGGGGGGGGGGATGCATCCAAAATTATATACTAGTAGTATCGAATAAGAATATGAAAAAAGGATCAAGAAAAATGATCAAAATTGTCCTTTATCTTTGAGTTAAGAGTCCAAGTAATCCTTGTCATTTCACATGGAGAAGTAATAGTCCTCCATGTGTCAAAAAAAATGGAGCACTTTTGGTATTCTCTCAATCATCCGTCTAATTTTTAACGATGACATTTGTGCCCATGTGAGAAAGCCTCATATGTTATATACCATATCACCATTGCTAACACGATCTTCTCCATCCCTAATTTAATAACTTTGATTCTCATTTTAGACAAAACAAAATAAAAATAAAGAGATTGGTAATTGGGTAAGTAAGACTCATTCAGTTGCATCTTGTTGCTTTTAAAGAATCTTTTCTTTTCCTTTCTGTTGTTTGTTCATCCCCCTTAAATGGAAGTCTTCGGAAAAAGTAAGATCATTTGTTTCTATGAATGCAAACCAATTTTCATCGGCATCAAGCCTTCAAGTTTAAACTATATTTTGCTATTATTTTTCATATATTTTTTGGTGTAGTTTTTGTGGAAATCTGATTTTGTTTTTTGGTTCAATTCCAGTGTTGTTTTGGTGCAACTTCAGAGTTTGTTTTGGTATGTTCTGGGGCAATTTTGGTGTTGTTTCAGTGCCGTTCTACTGCTGTTTTGGTGCAGTTTCAGTGCAGCGATCGGGTTCTGCTGTTTTGGCATAATTCTGATACTGCTTTGTGGCATATCTGGTGCAAATTTAGTGCTTTTTCATGTAATTTTGGTACTTCCTTGCTATTGTTTTGGTGCAATTGTAGTGTCGTTTTAGTGTGAATCTAGTGTGCAATATTTTTTGTGAAATTCCCATGTTATTTTGGTGCACAAAAAACACCATTAAAAATTAGACGGATGTTTGAGAGAATACCAAAAGTGCACCAATTGTTAAAACATGAAGGACTATAAGTGGTCCATGTTAAAAGACAAGAATTACTCTGACTCTTAACTCAAACATATAAGACAATTTAGATCCTTTTCTCAAAAGATCAATCACAAATTCATAAATTTGTTAATCACAAATGGATTTGTAGTTACTTGTTTCTGAAATGGAGCAATAATTTCAATGAACTCCATTTTTCCTATGAAATCATAAAAAAATAGATTTTGATCTTTTAAGAAAAAGATGAAAAGAATAGAAAACCGGTCATGTCGGGTTAAACTGGTTAGGTTAAATCTGAATTTAAAATTGAAGATGAATCATTTGATTTTGAGCTTAAAATTATCCCTCCGTTAAAATTAAGAGTAAATTTGAGTCAAAGTATAATGAGAAAGGTATATTTGAACCCAAAGTATAACAAAAGGGATATATTTAGACCAAAAGTATATAACAACAGATATATTTAAACTATTTCTAATAGTACACAGGTATATTTGACCCTTTTCCATTTTAACATTAGTAATATATAAAAATTTCTAGAAATTAACCCTTAAACTATGATAGCCATAAATTTGTTATGAAATCCGTTGGTAATCCATTTACGAAATTTATTATGTGTTTAAAACCTTTTAAAAATTCACTAGAACCCTTAAATTTTTTCTGGTTTTAAAATACAAGGTTTCTTTAACACTAATTTTTAGAATATGTTTTTTTTCTTCTAAAATTGAGTGGTGAATCTTTTATTTTATTTTTATATGTATTTTCCAAGTTATGAAGTTTTGATCAAGTTCAAATTGGATCATAACAAAATGGCAACTCTGATGGAGATTCATTTAGGTTCTAAGTAAAAGGATTTTTTCTAACTTTCGTGGATTGCTCTTATTTGTTTGTATATTGTTATATGCTTAAATTTTCATTTATTTTATAATAGTCATTGCATTCATAGCATATTTCCGCTAAATCTCATCGATTTTATATATCTTAAATGATGGTTTAGCAATTCTGCAATCTTTTTTAATACGCAACCATTTTTTTGGAATATGTGATAATTTATTGGTTCATTACGCGTTTAATATTTATCATACAACCCAAGATGTCCGCTTGGGCCCCGATCTTTCAAAAGTAATTCTTAGATACCTAAGGTAGGGCTAAAACCAAATCTCTCTTTAGGAGCACTAGCTTAAGATGATTACCCAATACCCAACACATATTTGGCCCATTAGAAGCTTACTTTGTCTCTATTTGGCCCATAACCAATAAAAAAAAAACAATTGAAATTTATGTGTTAAATTTAAGGAAGTCCATCTTGTGTCTATTTGACCCATGACCAATAGAAAGAAAATCCTAATTTAGGTTTAAAAACCACACAAAAAAAAAAAAACCCAAAAGTTGGTGGTTCCCAACTTATGACTTTTAGCTTTTTCCTTATAAGCCACTTAAAAAAAACAAACCTAAAACCCATGAACTCTAGTACCTCAATTCAATCATTGACTCTAAATATTTAGTTATCATTTTTCAAGAAGATCAACTCTATTGTTATTATAAGCCTCTTGTGCACATCTTAACCATCCCTAGGAACTATTATTACCCTATAATAATTCTATTAGAGACTTAAAGACACGATCCTAAACACAAGTTCAAGGTTGCTTTCTTCTTCTTTCTTCTTCTTCACATTTGTTAAAGATTTAGTTAAGCGATCAACATATACGTTGTCATATCTTTATATATACCATCCACTCAGGAACAAGTCCAATAAATTTTCTTCTTGTCAAAATCATGCAAAATACTAAATTAAGAGGAAAAAATTTAACTTAATTTCGATAGAAATATATAAATGGATGCTTAATTTCAATACAGAACAAATGATTATGCTTAATTATAAACCATACATACTTAAAAATCAAGAATTAATTATTTTGATTTTAAACATCATAAATTGAAAAGAAAAAAACTAAGAAATTAATAATATTTTGACACATTGCTACATACAAAACACATTGAATATATCATAGTATATATTTTTTTTATCAAGAACTAGTCAATACCTATGTAACACCTCAAAAACCAGACCTAGTAAAAAATTGCAGAAACCTACCTGAAGCAGTGAACCATGGCAGGGTTCACAGAACGTGATAGGGTCCACGGTCCATTGACCTTCCCGTGGTTATGACTTGGAAGTCACCAGGCCCAGACATCAGACCACGGGAACCTTCACGGCCTGTGGTCTTGATGACAAGCCGTGGTAGCCCTCGTGAAGTCTAAACCAGTAGCCCCCCCAAGCCTAGACCTCAGACCCCCACGCCTAAGTGAGGACCACGAGGACCTTCACGGTCTGTGGTCCTTACGATGGGTCATGGGGGTTTCCGTGATGGCCAGCCAGTAGGCCCCTAGCTCTAAGCCTCCAAACCTCAGCCCAAGTGAGGACCACAGGGACCTTCACGGTTCGTGGTCCTCTACTCGGGCCGTGGTAGGGGCTAGTGGACCAGACCCCAGAAACCCCAGCTCTTGGACCAAGACCACGATCCTCTTCACGGTCCGTGGTCCCCTTCACGGTCCGTGGAAGTGGCAGTGGTCAGCCCCGTCTGCATCTTAAGTCAGGGGTCTTTTGGTCTTTTCCTATTTTGTTGGGCACCTAAACTACATCGTTTAAACCCTAAACTACGTGGTTTTGATTAGTTTTAGCCTAGAAACATAACTAGAACTTACCTTAGTCAAATCATTCATCAAAACTTAGAAAAATTAGAAGCGAAAGAGGAGAAAGAGGTGAGCAACCCTAGTTCAAGAACACAACTAGAATCCATCAGTTCCAACCCCGAAATCGAAAGATTTTTCCATGAAATTAGTCACTAGGTATGTGGGATTTCACTAGTGGGTTCCTTTTACCCTTTAGGTCCCTAGTTTTCAGTCAGATTCTTGGTTCCCTTATCATAACTAGACCTAGGTTTTTTAGAACTTCGGCAGATCATCATTAATTAGTTAATTTAAAGTTCCAAATCAAATTATCATGTTATTACGTCGTTCTTGCATGAATTTCAGAACCTTAGCTATGTATTTCTTTAGTTCTTGAATTACACATGCTAGGTCAGATATTTCAGTTATTTCAGATATACATGCCTCAGTTTTTAATCTGTCATTATCAGTATATTATTGCGCATTCTTAGTTTACATATTAGTTCAAGCTATCCAGTACATTACATAAACTCAGTCATAATGTGTTAGTCAACTTAATCTATTAGGAGTAGCATATTACCGAGTTGGACTAGGGTCACACACCCATATAGTCCCAGAACTACGAGCCACGTAGGATGTAAGTCCCCTCTGTGGGCATCATTTTAGTGATCATGCCAGCATGCCTCTATACCTCTGACATGGTATACTGGGTTCTCTCAATGGGGCATATAGATCGGACTCTACATTTAGCTCATGTGGTTTTATTATCGGTTATTAGTAGCTCCCACAGTTCAGTCAGACTCCATTGCATTGACCACATTTTAGTACAGTCAGTATTCAGTCTTAACATGTTACAAATTTGGTCATTGCATTCACTTAACTCAGTATTCAGTATCTATATCATGTTCAGATTATACTTTTGATTTATTGCTTGTTCAGTTATATGTTTATTTCAGCTTTATTCTATCTTGCATGCTCAGTACCTTTCAAGTACTGACACATACTCTGCACTACATCTTCTCGTGATGTAGGTCCAGGTTCTCAGCATTCAGATCATGCTTAGATCGGTTCCTGATCTCCAGTTCAGCAGTATCAGTGGTGAGTTCTCATTATTCGAGGACAATAGTCATGTTATTATCTCAGTATTTCAGTCTTCTAGTTTCAGTTTTGCTAGATTTATCTATGGCATGTCCTAGCACTTCTAGTCAGTTAGAGGCTATTTTCAGACATAGTTAGATTCAGCTTAGTATTTGGGTTTGGTATTTCTTTTGTATTAAACTCTCACATTTGATATATTCAGTTTTAGTATATGGACATTTCCTCATCATTTCAGATTTACTTTATGAATAGCTTCCACATCAGTTTTATTATTCTTAGTATGCTCATGTCATGCTAATAGGGTTAGCTTAGGGTCACTTGTGATCCTAGGTCCCGTGTCTGTGTCTCGAGGGTAGCTCGGGGCGTGACAAACTTGGTATCAGAGCACTAGGTTTAAGAGTGCTAGGACGTCTAAAAAATTGCACTAAGTAGAGTCCTTTTCATGGGTGTGAAGTGGACCACATCTAATGAGAAGGAGGTTGCAAAGTGTTTTAGGAAATTTTTTTATTTTCTTGTTACTCTTATCGTGCGTAAGGTATGATCTAATTCTGTTATAACTCGATGTTCTACATTTCAGATCATGCCTCCTCGTAGAGCTAACGTCAGGAATGCAAATGCTAGGAATGCAAACGCAACTCCTCCAGTCCCAGATCAAGAAGTTTCAAATCCAGAGTTCAAAAACACCATTCAGATGTTGGCACATAGTGTGGCCAACCAGAACAATCAGTGGGCTCCAGTTCTGGCAAATGCTAATGTTGGGTCAGTTGCACTAGAGTTTGATATTTTGTTAGGATGAATTCGCCAAAGTTCTTAGGGTCGCAGATTGGTGAGGATCCCCAAAGCTTCATTTATGAGGTCAAGAAGATCTTTGAAGTGATGTAGGTAACAAGGAATGATCGGGTTGAGTTAGCATCTTACCAACTTAAGGATGTAGCTCATATCTGGTATACTTAGTGGAAAGAGAACAGGGGTACAAATGTAGCTCCTATCACTTGGGATTGCTTTAGTGAGACCTTTCTGGACATGTTTTTCTCAAGAGAGCTAAGGGAGGCAAAAGCTCAAGAATTTATGAACTTAAGGCAAGGTAGCATGACAGTCCAAGAGTATGTACTCTAGTTTACCCAACTCTCTAGGTCTGCTGCTCACATGGTTGCTGATTCTAGGGCTTAGATGAATAAGTTTCTATATGGAGTGTCAGACTTGGTGAAGACAGAGTGTAGGAATGCTATGTTGTTGGAAAATATCAACATCTCTAGGATCATGACTTATGATCAGTAGGTTGAGGGTGATAAGCTTAGGGAACATGCCAAGGAGAACAAGAAGGTTAGTACTGTAAACTATGACTATTCTCAATATAAATTGAGTGGTGGAAATTGCTCGTAGGGTCAGCAGAAATTTTCAGCCCCATCCCTTTCATCAGCTAGTGTTCCATCCTCCAAGTTTAGACAAAATCAGAAAGGTAGGGCATCAGACTCAAAGTCTCAGAGGAGTGTTACAGGTACCAAAACCTACCCAACTTGCCCTAAGTATGGTAAGAACCATCCGGGAGAGTGACTTCCAAAAAGGGAATGATGCTTCGAAAGTGGTCAGTCTGGTCACAGGTTGAGGGATTGTCCTTCTAATCAGGGTCAAGGAGGAAATGCTAGTCGAGCCCAGTCTACAACTTCAGCAGTGCCAGCAGGTCACCCGACCCAACAAGGTAACTCATATGGTACATGTGGTAGACAGTGCCAGAACAAGCTCTATGATGTTCAGGCTCGCCAGGATCAAGAAGATTCTCCTGATGTAGTCACTGGTACGTTACAAGTGTTTGATCTCGATGTTTATGCTTTGTTAAATCTAGGGGCTACTCTTTCTTTTGTAACTCCTTATATAGCAGTCAAATTTAGTATTAGCCCAGAAACTCTTTCAGAACCCTTCTTAGTCTCTACTCCAGTCGGTGACACAGTTATAACTAGACATGTATATAGAAACTGCCCCGTCATAGTCTTTCAGAAAGTCACCTCTGCAGATCTTGTAGAGTTAGAAATGGTAGACTTTGATATCATTCTAGGCATGGATTGGTTACATTCCTTTTATGCCTTAGTCGATTATAGAACTAGGATTATGCATTTCCAGTTTCCAGACGAACCAATCTTAGAATGGAAGGGTAGTAGCTTAGCGCCTATGGGTCGGTTCATTTCTTACCTTAAGGCCAGAAATATGATCTCTAAGGATTGTCTCTATCATCTAGTTCAGGTTAAGGCTTCAAGCTGTGAAACCTCAAATCTTGAGTCAGTTCCAGTAGTCAATGAGTTTCTAAAAGTGTTTCCAGGAGATTTTTCCGGAGTTCCTCATCAAAAGGGAAATCGACTTTGGAATTGATATCCTTCCAGATACGCATCCTATATCTATTCCTCCTTACAGAATGGATCTAGAAGAGCTTAAGGAATTGAAAGAGCAACTGAAAAACCTTCTAGATAAGGGCTTCATTAGACCTAGTATTTCGCCATGGGGTGCACCAGTTTTGTTCATGAAGAAGAAAGATGGTTTCGTCAGAATGTGCATTGAATATAGGCAGTTGAACAAGGTCACAATCAAGAATAAATATCCCATCCCCAGGATTGATGACTTGTTTGACCAACTTCAGGGTGCTAGTTATTTCTCAAGGATAGACCTCAGATCGGGTTATCATCAGCTTAAGGTCAGAGATAGTGACATTCCAAAGACAGCCCTTAAAACTCGTTATGGTCATTATGAATCTGTAGTTATGTCATTTGGACTAACCAATGCTCCTGAATCTTTCATGGATTTGATGAACAGAGTGTTCAAGTAGTATTTGGACTTGTTCATTATCGGTTTTATTGATGATATCCTTATTTACTCTAGGAATGAGGAAGAACATGTGAATCATTTGAGGGTTGTCCTGCAGACTCTCAAAAATCACAAATTATTTTCTAAGTTTAGTAAGTGCGAGTTTTGGTTACAATCTGTTGCTTTCCTTGGGCATATAGTATCCAACAAAGAGATTCGAGTAGATTCCTAGAAAATAGAAGCAGTGAAACAATGGCCCAAACCTACCTTTCCTACAGATATCAGATGTTTCTTGGGTCTAGCAGGTAATTACCAAAGTTTTGTGGAACGATTTTCATCCATAGCCTCACCATTGACTAGGTTGACTCAGAAGAAGGTCAAGTTTCAGTGGTCAGATGATTGTGAGAAAAGCTTCGCAGAATTGAAAACTAGGTTGACTATAACTCCTGTTTTGAATCTAGGAGAGGGTTCAGACGGTTATGTGATTTATTGTGATGCGTCCAGAGTCGGCCTAGGTTGTGTGTTGATGCAGCGAGTTAAAGTTATAGCTTATGCTTCTAGACAACTTAAGGTGCATGAGAAGAACTATCCAACTCATGACCTCGAACTTGCAACACTGATGTTTGCACTCAAGATTTGGGGACACTACTTGTATGGTGTTCATGTAGATGTGTTCATAGACTATAAGAGCCTTCAATATGTGTTCACCTAGAAAGAGTTGAATCTTCACTAGAGAAGATGGCTGGAATTCCTCAAGGATTATGACATGAGTGTGCATTACCTTCCCTGTAAGGCCAATGTAGTAGCAGATCCTTAGCAGACTATCGATGGGTAGTGTAGCACATGTTGAAGAAGAAAGAAAGAAACTAGCGAAATAGGTTCATAGACTTGCTCGCTTAGGAGTTCGTCTTATGAGCATATCAGTTGGTGGTGTAACAATTTAGAATTGGCCAGAATCTTCTTTGGTTGTAGAAGTTAAGGAAAAGCAAGACAGTGATTCGATGTTGCTGGAGCTAAAGGGTGCAATCCACCAGCAGAGGGTGGAGATTTTCTCCCAAGGGGGATATGGTGTACTTCACTAGTAGGGTCGAGTGTGTGTTCCTAAGGTGGGTGAGTTGAGATACTAGATTCTTGCAGAAGCCCATAAATCCAAATATTCTATTCATCCAGGTGCCACTAAGATGTACCGTGATCTGCGGGAAGTCTATTGGTGGAGTGGCATGAAAAGAGATATAGCAAATTTTGTGGCTAAGTGCCCCAATTGCCAGCAAGTGAAGGTAGAGCATCATAAACCAGGAGGTATGACCCAAGAGATTGACATTCCTACTTGGAAGTGGGAAGTGATCAACTTGGACTTCGTCACAGGTTTACCTCATACTCGCAGACAACATGACTCCATTTGGGTGATAGTTGATAGAGTTACTAAGTTTTCACACTTTTTGGCAGTCAAGACTACAAATTCGGTGGAGGACTATGCCGAGCTTTACATTAAAGAGATTGTGAGGTTACATGGGGTTCCTTTGTCTATTATCTCAGATAGAGGTCCTCAGTTTACCTCTCATTTCTGGAAGTCGTTTCAGAAAGGTCTTGGTACTCAGGTTAACCTTAGCACATCATTTCATCCGCAGATGGATGGCCAGGTAGAGCGTACCATGCAGAACTTAGATGACATGTTGAGAGCGTGTGTGATCATTTTCAAGGGTAGTTGGGATGATCACCTCCCTCTTATTGAGTTCTCCTACCACAATAGTTACAATTCTAGCATTCAGATGGCCCCTTATGAGGCATTGTATGGGCGTAGATGTAGATCTCCAGTCGGTTGGTTTGATGTAGGTGAAGCAGCCTTGATAGGGCCAGATTTGGTTCTTGATACTATGGAGATAGTGCAACTCATTAGAGATAGACTTAAGTATCTGGTTCAAAAAAATTTAAGCACCTACATACACTATAAAGACACCTAAACAATCCATTATTCTTGAAAATATCCAGTGTCATTGTATGTTCAATAAAACATCTAACACTATCAATAAACTCAACTTTCAAACCCCCACCAGTTTCATAATGCATATTATACATCCACAAACGATGATCCATCTACAAAATTATAGATAGTCCAGAGTCGCCAGAAATCTTATGCAGATGTAAGGAGAAGGGAACTAGAGTTCCAAGTGGATGATTGGGTTTTCTTGAAAGTATTGCCTATGAAAGGGGTGATGAGATTTGGCAAGAAAGGGATGCTCAGTCCTTGATATGTAGGCCCTTACAAGATTATGAAAATGATTGGTAAAGTGTCTTATGAGTTAAAGTTGCCAACAGAACTGGCAGCAGAGCATCCAGATTTCCACATTTCGTTGTTGAAGAAGTGTGTGGGTGATCCAGCATCTATTGTACCTTTAGAAAGTGTGGCTGTAAAGGATAGTCTCACTTATGAAGAGATACCAGTTGAAATCCTTAATCGTCAGGTTTGAAGGTTAAGAAACAAACAAGTCACTTCAGCCAAGGTTTTGTGGAGGAGTCAATCCATAGAGGGAGCTACTTGGGAAGTAGAAGTAGCCATGAAAGCCAAGTATCCTCACCTCTTTCCTTCCGATTCCACTCCAGCTTGAGGTAATAGTTCCTCTTCAGTTTTTTAGTCATTCATGCGTAAATTCAGTCTTAGTATCATGTTCCTGCAGTTTGTACTTGCATTTTCAGTGTATTTGCATGTTTCTGGAACTTAGTTCAGTCAGAAATCAGTTTCCAGTGTTTAGTGGTAGGGTTTGCAGCTCTCTCCCTCCAATGATTATACCGGAACGTGGCAATCGATTCCATAATTATGCCAGAACGTGGCAGCTGATCCAAGTTAGTTATACCGGAATGTTGCAACCGATCCGTTCAACACACCACAATCACAATCACAAGTATATTCTTAAGTTCATACAATTTAGTCATGATTCATGGCATTCATTATCCCTTTATCTCATTTACAACAAGTGTGATCAATAATGCAACATTCACATACATACATGTATCATAATGATGCAAGAACAAACATACATTACACTATCATAGAATCGCAACCATCACCTACCTCAAAACAAACTTGAAACCCTAAGAAATTTGATCCTTCCCTTTCCGAATTCGTTCTGCTTGTTCTTGGTCTACAAACAATCATAATAATCCGGAAATAAATAAACAATCACTAATTACCCGAATTACTATCAATTCTAACAATCCTAGATCATACCCATGATCCCAAGTATTCAAATTAGGGCTGTTTTTACCATAAATTCTAGACCAAACCCCCCCCCCCATCAATAATGACCCATTAGATTACGTTCTACAGATCAAAAAATGGATTTGGAGAGTTAAAACCTTACCTTTAGCCTAAAAAATAGTGAAAAACTATGTATAAATCTTTTGTTTTTCTTATGTTTTTCTCATGTGGGTGTAACAAAATCATGTTAGTAGATAGATACATTCTTAGGGTTTGAGTCTCAGGAATGAAGAATTTTTTAATCGTGAATAATTTTATCTAAAATAAACATCCTTATGCAGTTGCGTGAATTTTCTATTGTTTTTATATGTGTGTGTTTAAATTTTGTTGGCTGACAGATAGATCCTTTCAATCGAATCTCAGAAACAAAGAAAGTTCTAAGATAAAGTGTTTTTCTGTCACGACTCAGACCGTCGCGATTGGCACCCACACTAACACTCCGGTGGGAGAACCACTACTACAATCCAACCAAGAAAATAATCTGAAAACTAAGGCAATAAAAATAGAATTCCCATAAACTCTAATAAAAGTCTAACAATAATAACTAACAATGCGGAAGAATAACCTAGAACCTGAAAGTCAATGTACCAAAACATTTGAACCAAGTCTAAACAAGAAAGGGATACAACCCCAACTAATGAACTAATCAACTAGCTAAAACAAATGTCTAAGTTCGAAAATGGTCGACATAGATGAAAGAGAATTCCATGGTAGCCCGGATGAATTCGTTCACCTTTGAATTCGAACGACGATCACTGATCTTCTAAGCGAGGTCTGTCAATAGTCGCTTGAAGATGCCCTGTACTCAACAAAAATAAGAACAAGTGCAAAATCAGTACACAAACACAGTGTACTTGTAGGATCACGTGGCTATCCCACTAGTGCAACATAAACAAGTCAAACAACATTATATCACATGCATACATATCAACATATACAATATGATAACATTTACGAACAACAATCAACTTCACATTTTATATCAAATCATTGGTCCTCTCATGGAACCCAAACCCAGACAGTTAGCATGTCGAAACGTGGCAACCGATCCCATATTTATGCCAGAACGTGGAAACCGATCCCATAGTTATGTCGGAACGTGGCAATCGATCCAAGTTAGTTATGTCGGAACGTGGCAACCGATCCATTCAACACACCACAATCACAAACACAAGTATATCTTTAAGATCATACATTTAAGTCATGATTTCATGGCAATCATCATTCATCTATCTCATTTACAACAAGTGTGATCAACATTGCAACATTCATACATATACATGTATCATAATGAAGCAAGAACAAGCATACATCACACAATCATAGAATCAGAACCATCACCTGCCTCGAAACAAGCTTGAAACCTTAAGAAACTTGATCATTCCCTTTCCGAATTTGTTTCGCTTGTTCTTGGTCTACAAATAATCAATATAATACGGGAATCAATAAACAATCATTAATTACCCAGATTACTAATAATTCTATGAACCCTAGGTCAAACCCATGATCGTAATTATCCGATTTAGTGTTGTTTCCACGATAGAATCTATAACAAAACCCTCCCCCATCAATATTCACCCATTCTATTATGTTCTACAGATCGAAAAATAAATTTGGGGAGTGAAAAGCTTACCTTTAGCCTCAAGCATGGTGAAAAATGAGTAGGAGTTTCCTGGAAGTCGTTCCTTAGCTCAAAAAGTTGAAAAGTGCATAATGAGGTCGATCAGGGGTTTATTAACGACTTTAAGTAGCGTCAGGTCTGCCACAATGGCCACCACCCCGCCACAATGGCCTCGCCAAAGCGGCAAAACCCAGCGCCAAAGCGGCATTCTCGAGTCAGAGAGTTATTTCAAAAATTCCAAAATTCTCATTTCACAACACACCTCTAACCCACGACGCTTAGTAAATATGCTTTTACGCTAAGATCGATTCTAGGATTTCTACTCGCCTGAATTCAATTCTGTAAAGTTGTACGGATTCCTTAACGAGTTATCTAACTACTTATGTAATCAAAATCATAAATGATTCACCCGATTGTTACCAGATTTCCCTATACCTCAATGACTCCAATTTTGTCCAAATCTGGACAAGGTTGGGAAAATCCAAATACTACAAAAAAGTTTTCCGGCCCCAAATTTACCCCGTTGGCTTTTCTATAACGACGGGAACAAGTCGTTACAATAGATACCAAGTTATCCATCACTCGTTCCTGAGTGATAAACTTAGGAAAATAGGTTAAGGAAGGGATGAAATAGTACCTGAATCAATGAACTGGGGATACTTGTCTCACATGTCTCTCTCGGTTTCCCAAGTAGCTTTCTCAACTCGACGATGCTTGTGCTAACCCCTTCTTCTTCTACTACATTTTGATAAGTGTAGGTTTCGGCTAGGTGACGTACATTCTCCTTTCTTGAAGAAAACTTGGATTGCTTATCTCCAAGTTGTGGTGAGTCGTCAAGTTCGAGGACAGATTATCCATTTCTTAGTTACTATAGTACTTATCATATTGAGACTTTTATTGATGTAAAGGTCTAAGTCCCAAACTTTGTATTCCTATGTTTTACATGCTGTATGAGACAAAGTCTAGATTCCTATGATTTTCGATTATGAAAAATGAAGTTTGACATTTATTGTAAAAGTTTTAAATTTTTCCGCATTATTTTTATGTCTTATGTTATGATGATGCTAGAGGCTAGGGGGTACTCCTGGGTCGTGACACACCCTTGGGATCATTCGTCCTCGAATGAAGACTAAATTATATGAAATGATGTATGGTGTCTGATCTAACTCCATCTCAGTCATTGTAATTGGGGGAAAGCTGACTCTTTTGCGTTGTTTGTAGTTGTTAATTAATACAAAAAAAAACCATTGATAGTTGACACTTGCGTCACCCCCTTTAGATTTAGTATGTTTATATTCGATAATGCCTATAGCTATGACTAATTAGAACTAAAATTTATTTTTCTATCAATTCTCAAAACCACTCCCTTGGGACTCGACCCCAACCCTTGGTTGGGTTACTTCACTATTGTACAATCGTAGACACTCGAATTGGAAGTTGTGTCTTGACTACGCAAACATCAAAATGGCGCCGCTGCCGGGGAGTGGTATTATTTGACAATTTTTAGTTTAGTAAAATTTTTGTTCTTCTTAGTCGTATTTTACTAACTTAATTTTTAGTTTTATTTTTCTTTGCGTTGTTGTTGTAGGAAGATACCCTGAGCATAGCTGAGGGAAATGGTAGCGAATTGGCTGAGACGAATCAAGAAGTTGAGAGGGACTTCAAGTTAACCGCACTGGTAACTTAGCAGAACGATTTGGCCACCAAAATATTAGAGGTGAAAGACCAATGCAAAATTCAAGGGAGCTACATACCCCTTCATGAGCGGAAAAAGTCTAGATATAGGGAGAACAATCATGTCGAGGACACACTACAAATCATTTCCCAAAAGATCAACGAATAAGATAGAGTGTTGAAGAGATGAAGGAGAATATTGAAGTGTTGAATCAGATGATTGACTCTCATTCTAGATCAATCCAGCTGATCAGGACACTCATGAGTTATGCAGTGCCTCCTGTCCACTCAAATGAGCTATTGGGGTTACCTAGTAACACTAGGGCCAACCCCAATGATGGAGAGTGAGTAAGGATTTGCGTCGGGCCACAGGTTCACCAATTTCTATTGTTTTTCTAGTGCAAAGTCCATGTCTGATTTCTAAGGTGTTACAATATCTCCCCCTTGGGGACATTTGACCTCGAATGAAGTCTAAACTAGCTGGGTATGGGGGGAAGGAGCTGCAATCCCTACCAGTTAGTACTAGAAACTGATATCTGACTGAACTGAGTTCTAGGAACATGCAAATATGTTGAAACTACAAGAATAATAGAAGGAACATGATACTAAGACTAAATTTACGCAAGAGTAAACTGAGAGACTGGAGAGGACTTATTACCTGAATCTGAAATGGAAGGAAACATATGAGGATACTTGGCCTTCATGGTTCTTCATAAGTGAGACTATCCTTCACAACCAAACTCTCTAATGGTACTATCGATGTCGGATCACCCACACACTTCTTCAACAAGGAAATGTGAAAGACTGGATGCACCGATACAATAGAGTCTGCTATGTCTCCGCATCGCGGAGACACTTTTTGGCCATAGGTGGAGCAGGTCCGCGACGCGGAGCTACTCCCTCTATGCATAACTTGCAAGCTGCCTTGGCAGCTTGCTTGGCCAAGGTTGGGGTCGTCCTCGGGGACCCTTAAGATGGTCCCGGGGCGTCGTATTCTAACGTTTTGACCCTAAAAACATTTATGAACACACTAGGGTCACCTCCACTGATTTTAGACTCCAAACAACACATAAACACATGCAAGACTCACTAGAACACACTAGCACGCAAACGACTAATTTTCGAACGTCTCTTTGACGTTTGACTTCAAACCCAACTAAACTGACCTATGAACTCATTTTCAAACATTTATACAAGTTTATCAACTACTAACACGCATGTGAAGCTCTAATTATCCTATTTCATTTTGAGGGGCGTTACAATATCCCCCACTTGGGAACATTCGTCCTCGAATGACACTTCAAACATTATAGAGCAAAGACTCTAGGACTAGCAGCCCACAACAAGCATGTAATATCATTACTACAACACATATCAAGGAGAAAACATCAACTCCACATAAAAAGCATTACAACAAGACTTTCATGCAATTCAAGGAAGTAGGAATAACATCTACCACTCAATATGCACAAAACCTTACCATTTCTCATTTCTTTGGAGGAACTTCCTTCTCCATAGCATATCATGCTCATTACAACATTTATAGGCTCAACATACAATTTCTCTCAAAAACACAATTACGCAACATCAAGAACACATTAAGGCATGCTCAACTAGGAATCTCATGGAGTAATTTATACAATTTTTTTTATTTTTTATAAAGGTATATAAATCTTGAGGGACATAATCATGAAATCTCGTTTATTTATTTAAACAAGAATTCAACTAAAATATGCACATCATAAGGAGAATATGGAAACTCAATTCACATAAGACTCCAACATGCAACATGCTACCAAGAACTCTTTGTTTCAAGCTTGAATTAGAATAGAAGGAAAAGATAAGGATAGCAACAACCTCACTACTCAACTCATCATCCCCCACTTGGGGTAAATCCATCTAAGGTTATCATCAAACAACAAAGAAAATTGACTTACCTTCATTTGTTCCCTTATCCTTGTTATCTTGAAGCATATAGAAACGGTTCCTCTTAGGAGCATTTGGATCCGAGACATAATGAGCAACTTGATTGGTCTCTTTCCCTTTTCCCCTAAGTGTAGGGAAATCTCTCATCTTATGACCCTTACTCCCACATCCAAAGCATCCATCCGTACCGGTAAGACACTTGCCCAAATGTTGCTTTCCACAAGTAGCACACCTAGGTCTCTCAGAAGTAGAACCACCTCCATTCCCTCTTTGAGGTTTAGGGTTAGACACTCTATCATTGTTGACCATTGAAGAATCTTGGTTATAGAACCTCTTCTTAAACCTAGATTGGTTTTGTTCATCCGGCCTAGCTCTCTTCATATCTTTATTCATCTTCCTAAGCTTTGTCTCCTCAAGTTGTTGAGCATAAACCATAAGCCTAGAGATATCCATATCATGATGGAGCATGGCCGTACTACACTCTTCCTCAACCAAACCGGAAACTCCCATCACAAACTTATTCATTCTAGCCCTAGAATTTGCTACCAAGGTAGGAGCATACTTAGAGAGTTGGGTAAACTTGATAGAGTATTCCTTCACACTCATATTCCCTTGACGTAGGTTCATGAACTCAACCAACTTTTTCTCCCTCAACTCTAAGGGGAAAAACCTATCAAGAAAAGCCGTCTTAAACACTCCCCAATCTATTGGGTTGGCCACTATGGGTCTCTCATCCCTCCATTGCTCAAACCACACTTGAGCTACATCCTTGAGTTGGTAGGAAGCCAACTCCGCCTTCTCCCTAGGAGTCACTCCCATTGCATCCACAATCTTAAACACCTCATTTATAAAGTTTTGTGGGTCCTCATCTACCTTAGAACCAAAGAAGGTAGGAGGGTTCATCCTTGTGAAATCCCTTAACCTTGAGGCCACGGTACTCTCAA
>JAJOOS010009603.1:0-37296 GCA_029582725.1 Solanum chiquidenum | reverse complement strand
ACAGTTCAAGGGTTGATTGTGTGACTTATGTTGTCTAGGTATACACTAAAGCTCGACGGTTCAAAGATATCAAATCTACCGATTGACCGAGTATATCCGATATATGTTCACTACGGAAAGTTTAAAGGGAAACCTACTTATCCAGATGCGATTATCCCTTACTTACGAGACACATAAGTCTTTTTATGCATATGTTTTAACAATAGCCATTCCCCATTCATGTGGGGGATTGTTGGGTTTAGCAAGGTGTGAATGGAAAATAAAAAGAGAAAATGGAAAATGGAAGAACCAATGAAAGTGGGGGGAACCAATTTTGGAGGGAAAATGAAAAGTAATTGCAAAAGTGCAAATGAAAGGTCATTTTTACCATATTGGTGGAAGAAAGGAAATTGTTGTCCTTATATTAGGAAACACTTCCTTTAGTTCTTAAAGGGTTAAGAAGAAGGTGCCCCTCGCGCCGTCGTCGTCGCTCGCTCGGCCTCGGCCTCGGCTTCGGCAAATGATGTGATTGATTGATAGTATTTTTGGACAAAATTTATTTAATCAATCTTGTTAAATCATTTCCTTTCTCTAATAAATTAATTCAGAATGTTAGTTAAATAACAGAATTAATTTGGCGTAACTGAATTTATTTGAAATTCAAGTGTAACGGTAATCCTTTCGAAAAGTTGTTAATTTTCCAAAGGACACAATGTTCTGGAAAAAATGGGTCTAAACATATTTTTCTGAACAGACGCGTTCCTTGCTGCAAATGGCTATAAATAAGAGGTCTTTTTCATTTTTTTAAAACACTGAAAATTTTTCCTCTCTGCATACATCTTCTTACATAAATCAAAATTGTCGATCGACTGAGTCTGTGTGTGCTCTTGTTGCTGTTCTTGCGTTCGCTGAAGTTATTGAAGTTTGAGGTACCGCCACTTCTCTAACAGGTTAATCCATTTTATCTTGGGAGGAATTAATCTGCAACCTCGGGTACAGTGAGGGGATTAAATTTCTTAAGGAAACACAGTGATTTCTATGGACTCGGATTAAAATCATTCTGTCTATTTCATCTATTTAAGTTTCTGTATTTTTTGACTAACCTGAATACAGGTGATAACAGCTACAACAACTCCAAAAGAAATGAAATCTCATCTGACCTTGGCTGGTGGCTACATAATCATGAAATCACAACTCTCTCAAGGTAAAAGAATCGAGTCAACAATTTGACTTGAAAATCATAGTGGAGCATCACTGGCAACACAAAATAAAAGAGGAAGAAAGAAAAAATAAAAGGGAGAGAAGAGGGAGGCACTCACCGGGCAATGCTTGAAGAACTCAAGATAGGTGGTGACATACACCATTTCTTATGAGAGAACAAAAGAGAAGAAGAACAGACAAACATCTACACATATAGATAGATTGGATCTATCTTTTCAAGTATTAATTGTTGATAGGCCAGTATCGAGAAAATGATCAAAATAGTCCTTAATGTATGGCTTTGATTCCATTTGGTCCTATGTATGAACTTGATGGAAATGGTCCTTTATGTATCATAAATTGTGATCAATTTAGTCCTTAACCCTAAAATTAATATATTTCTTTTTTTTTGCCATCAAAATATACGGAATATGTAAAAGATGCGCTCGTTCAAGACTTTCCTTCCCCTGTTTCCAAAAATTTCAAAAGGGCACATAAAATTTTTTTTAACCAAAAGGGTAAAATCGCTGCTGTGAATTTTTTTTTAACAACGCTGCCCCAGCAACGTTTAAAAAATAGAAATAGCTGCTATAGCAGCCACTTTCTTAAAAAAGTTTAAATTATTTTTATTAAAAATCCCGAGGCGAGGACTGCTTAAAAAAATAATGGGAAATTGCTTCACATGTAGCGATTTTAGTTTAAAAAATTTAAATAATCGCTGCCATTAATTTTTTTTTAACTAAAATCGCTACACGTGGAGCGATTTCCCATTATGTTTTTAAGCAGTCCTCGCCTTAGGAATTTTTAATAAAAAAAAATTTAAACTTTTTTAAGAAAATGGTTGCTATAGCAGCTATTTTTATTTTTTAAACGTTGCTGGGGCAGCGTTGTTAAAAAATAAATTAACAACAACGATTTTAAAGAAAAGAATTCTTTTTTGGACCGACAACGATTTTTTATGTTTTTTAAAGGAGTAACGGCGTCAATTTTGTCAGAAGAAATTTGCCCTTTTGGTTAAAAAAAAATTGAAGTGCCCTTTTGGAATTTTTGGAAACAGGGGAAGGAAAGTCTTGAACGAGCGCATCTTTTACATATTCCATATATTTTGATGGCAAAAAAAAAGAAATATATTAATTTTAGGGTGAAGGACTAAATTGATCACAATTTATGATACATAGAGGACCATTTCCATCAAGTCCATACATTAAGGACCAAATGGAATCAAAGCCCATACATTAAGGACCATTTTGATCATTTCCTCGGCCAGTACCTATCTTTGTTTTTGTACAAATTAATTTTGATTAATAAAAGGCCACCAAAAAATTATTTTAAAAAAAAGAATTGGAATAGTGATGAAGATCAAATTAAGCTGTTAATTATATGACACTAAATTAGTGACGTTTGACAAATGTTTATCCTTGGGTCATGTTGCTCCTAAATGTCAATGAGACGTTGTTTTTGTCCAAAGCAGAGGAACGATTTGCAGATCCAAGAGGGGAAAAACAAAGATGTACCTTAGTCGTTCTCACAAGCAGCAAAGTCGTGCACAACGAAACTGTTGGTCTTCCAGTTTAAACCATGCAAAAAGGAAGGTGATTTTTTTGCTAGGAACATTAAAACAACAATATGGAAAGCAGAACAAATGTGAAGGTCGACAATGAAGCGCGTGGATCTATTCACATGGATGTCAAAGCTGAATCAGTCTTCCGCTGCTTGAGGAAGTATGTGAGAGGATCAATGTTGAACAGAAGTGGGGTTAAAGCAGCCAACAACGCATCCCCCTTTACTTAGTAGGGCTTGAAAGGCTGGACAATTTATTTTCCTTTCCTTTCCTGTCCAGTATTTTCAATCCAAGCCAAGGCTCGAAGACCTCTGGGACATGGAACAATACTTTAAGGCTATTCGTGGCCATTTCTTTTGACGACCAAGGCACAATGGCAACAATCTATCTCTCTGGGGATGCGAAGAATATTTGAAACAACTGATGTGGCACCCTCCAATGGCCAACATTTGCAATTATATCTTCTTTTTCTTTTTGAATTATTTAATATTTTTTCCCTAAAAAAATGCATAAATGAGTTAAAACATCACACTAAATAGGAGTAATTAATCCGTCATCTGCAGCCCAAAACGTACGTTAAAAACCCAGCCCACTACCATCACCTTAACCAGCCCACTAACATCACCTTAATTACCCAATCTATATACATAATAAAATTGAATATAAAAGAGGTAATGTGACATTTTTCAATGACCTCTCTCCTATTTATCTTTTTTCTCTTTTTTTGTTTACCATTTTTATTTATTTAAATCAATTATTTTATTATAAAAGTAAATTACTTAATTTATTACAAAGAAATATTTTCTTAATGGAGATATATTTACAACAAAAACTCTTCACATGTCAATTTACAAGAAGTAATTATTCATAACTCATACCTCTCTAATTTCCACTCTTAATAAATTTTGATTAATTATTTATTTTAATCTCCTTCTAATTATAAAATATAACATGACATTTTTTGAAAAAAATATTTTAAGTATATTTATATTTATTTACAATATATATATATATATATTATTTATTATTTTCATTCCTTTCTACGTATTTTGTCAACCAAATTTTTTACTTAATGAGTCTCACAAAATAAATGCTTATTTAAAGTCCCTTATGAATAGTCAAATAATCAATTAAAATAAGTACCCCCAATCTATGTCCGAAATTCTAGAGACACACTTATACTATACTAAGGTCCTATTACCCCCTCCCCCTAAACTTATTTTATAAATAATTTTCTGCCCCTTTTTGGCCTATGTGGCACTATTAACCAGATAGCTTGAAAAAATTGTCAACACGCGTTGGGCCAAAAGATAGTGCCACGTAGGCCGAAAAGGGGTAAAAAATTATTTATAAAATAAGTTCGAGGGGTAATATGACCTTAGTATAATATAAGTGTATCTCTGAGATTTCGGGCATAGATTGGGAGTACTTATGCATTTTCCCATTAAAATAAGAGAAATTAATAAAGCCCACCAAAAAAGTTTCGTTATGAGTCCATTCATCAAACCTTTATCTATTCATCCTTTTTTCCCTTTCTAGATTTTGTGCCTTTTTTCTTGCCTTAAAAATTTGTAGAAATTAAGACAATTTTTAAAATTTTGTTCAACATTTATCATCTTTTCCTAAAACCTTTCTCTATTCCTTCTTAAAGATATTATTATATTACAATTAAGACACTTAATATCAAAATTAAGATAATTTTTAAAATTTTGTTCATCATTTATCACCTTTTCCTAAAATCTTTCTCTATTCCTTCTTAAAAACAATATTATATTACAATTAAGACACTTAATACCAATGTAAGTTACAATTTTATTTATTACTATATTATTTTTTTAATTCATATTATTCAATTAAGTTACAAATTTATTGATTACTATAAATACTAAAGCATATCATCCTCACCAATGGTAAGAATTTCTTTCTTTCTTGATTATATTTACACTTAAGTACATCACTTTGTTATGCCTAATTTTATAATGTTTAGATTATTTGTGATTAACTTTTTTTGTTTACAGTATGAAAGATAAGATGAGTATATGCCTATGTTGTTTGTGAGAATTCAAATTCAAATTCAAAATTCAAACTTGATAGGTAATATTATTTGTTTTATTTTAGTTTAGTTGATGTCTCTTATTTATAGTATTTTTCCTTCTTTATTTCTTGTATGTGTTATTTTCTTCATTATTTTTGGTGATTTTTCCATACTTTTTATTCTTCGCATAATTTTTGTGAATCATTTTTATTGTGTATGGTGAAAGATAAGATGAATATATGACAATATTTGAGAATTTAAGTTCAGTTTGATGAACACACTATCATTATTAATAGGGAAAAGGGTCAAAAATACCCCTCAACTTTGTTTTATTGGTTGACTATGCCCTTACCGTTAAAATGAAGTTATTTTTACCCCTGTCGTTATTAATTTCACCATATATACCCCTCATTTGACGAAAAGCCCCAAATCAATCAAAATTACCCAATTTCAATTAAAATGACCCGTTTCTCTTTTAATCCAAACTCGACCCAACCCACTAAACCAAATTAATTCATACTCAATTAAAATCCCAAACCCATTTGTTTAATCTTCTTCATCTCCTTCCACCATTAAAACACTTACTGCTGAAATCGTCAAACGTACTTTGCTAATTTTTTTTGAGGGAACAATTTCATCATTTCATTTTTAACATGGGAATTAATAAACAAAGCACACCAAATATATAAAGTGCTTAATACTGTCACATTTGAAATAACACAAATTGAAAGAAAGAACAATGTTCACCCAAAAATTATTAATATCTAAAAATCATTAAAAAACAATAAGATGGTCGGAGTTTGAAATGAGAGTCAAATAATTCACCCGAAACGCAGTAAAATATAACAACAAAAAGAGCAAAATAATAAAAGATAGTAATTTTTGACGGACTTGATTGTTGTTGTCGAATTTGGAGGGCTGATGAGTTCTGGTTTGCTGAAAATGCAGATATGCAAAACAAACAAAATTGTGAAAGGGAAGGGGAAGAGAAGCAGCAACGATGGTGGTTGCTTGTTGTTGTTGGGTTTCACGAGCTCATGGAGTTGAGGATATTCGCGGTGATTTTTCCGTATCGATGAGGCAGCGGCGGAAAGGGTTGTTTTGGGATGGTGATTTCCGGTGATTTGGAGGTGAGTGGTGGTTGTTTGGAGGTGTTTCTGATGTGGTTCACCGGAGTTTCTGGTTGGAGAAGGACGATGGGTTAAGGGAAGTCGACCAGTGGGGTTGATTTGGGTGTTTTCTGGTGATATTTTGGCCGGAGAAAAAAGGCAGTAAAGGGTGGTCTGGTTCGCCGGAGTTGGCGTCTGGTTGTGAGGTGGTTTACGGATTGTTTTTCGCTGGCGTGGTCTAATTTCAGGTGGATTTGGTCGCCGACCGGAAAGTGGGTGATGGTGGCTGTGAAAACGAAAAAAAAATGGGGTCGTTTAGGGTGGTTGTTTGGTGGCTGGACAGCAGCGTGCAAAGGAGAGGCTGGTCGGAAAAATGGAAAACAAAGGCTGAAGTTATTGCTTCTTCTTCCTCTATTTTTCCTTTGTTCATCTCTTAGGTTAAGTGTTAGAGGGTCGGGCATGGGTTTAAAATGGGTAACGGGTCGTTTTTTTAAGATTCAGTTTAATTTTAGTTGATTTGGGGCTTTCTGTCAAATGAGGGGTATATATGGTGAAATTAGTAACGGCAGGGGTAAAAATAACTTCACTTTAACGGTAAGGGCATAGTCAACCAATAAAACAAAGTTGAGGGATATTTTTGACCCTTTTCCCTTATTAATATATGCAAATTTTATTACTATTCTCTTTTACTCTTTTAAGACGTTATACAATTTATGATTATAATATTAATTCAAATATAGTAATCTCACATTTTGTTTGTTAGGATAATATCCTAACTTTAAAAAAAATAATCATGATTTACTAAATTCATATTTGATTTACAAATTGAAAAAATAAAAAGGAATTGACAAAGTATGATTATCTTCATGCTTTGAATGCACATGACAACTTAATAAAATTTGATATTTTCCTCATCTCAAAATAAATAATATAATTTGTATGGATATGCTACAATAATAAACTTTTTGATTAAAAAAAAGTATAAAAAAAGACTCAACTTTCTTGCTATGGGGATTTTGATAAAGTTTGTTTAAAAAGTTTTTCTCAAATTTGTTATATGCATTTTGATAAAGTATAAAGAAATTGTTTCAAATAATTAATTTCTTCAAATACTTTATATTCTTTGTGTAATTGGAGTTATATATCTCTCAATCTATTATTTTTATATAAATAATAAGTATATTATATTTGTAGTAAAAATTAGTCAAGATAGAAAGTTATTTACAAAATATTTCACAAGCTAAGATTAGTGAAAGGTGAAAAGAGAGTTAATTCATCATTACTGAAGAAAGGATAACAACTTTCTGTCACGCCCCGAGCCTACACCCTGGGTGGGACTGGCACTCGAGAACCATTCCTGACCCCAAGTGAACCCTTAGCCTGTCTTACTTACTCAACGAAAGACTCTAAGCATTATTACAATGATCAAATGCATTTCTAATCAACTGTTTAATAAGATAACTTAGAACGTTTAAAGGTCAAACATTCAACTTGGCCAAAGTGGCAACTCAAGTTTTAACATAAGAAATAACAATGTAAAGACAACTGAACTACTGATTGTCTATGAAGCCTCTAAAACAAGGAGGGATGTCAGGATAAGACCCTCGATCATCCTAACAAACGAAATACTAAAAAAAGAAGCAAATGATAACAAATGAGTCCTCCGGAAAGCAATGAGGCTCACCAATTAACTCTGAAGCTCAACTAGAATCAATGATGCCCTGGATGCTGATCCTAGTTACCTGTGTCTGCATCATAAGAAGATGCAGGCCAAATGACATCAATACATTGAATGTACGAGTATGTGAGGGGAATTCTAAAACAAGACATAAACTTGAAAGGAACTGAAGAACTTACTTGGCTCAACTCATCTCAACTTAACTGAACTCATTTCAATATAAAGCAGTATAAGACAAGTGCAATATAAAGAAAAGCATTTAAAACATAGATGTCAATTCTGTGTGTATGCAAAGATACAATATAACTCTGAAATATATGTAAAAATGCAAATAAACTGTGTATATATGAATACAATTTTTCTGTGGAAGTTTCTCTAACCGACAACCATTATGTAAGAGCTATTATGATGATACAACATTTTGCATCACGCTGTCAGGGCCGCCCTATACCTTGCCGAGGGTATAGAGCCTGACTACTAAGTGGATCCACTAGTTTATGCTAAAAAGCACTAAGGAATCATCTAAAAAGTATGACCCTTTTCTACCCATGATGGCTACATGGTTTATGAGGGCTGGGAGTTGTTTGAACTCTCCCCCATATCGATGCTCAATACTACTCCCAAATATGATACTAGCTCTTATGTTTTTAAAAAATACTTCTTTATATGATTTGAGATAATTGCTCAAAAAATTTAGCTCAAGGGCTATCTTGGAAATCAAAATTTCCTGTATTGCTTAATTGTGAAAGCGTTTACTCTTTTCTGAAAACTAGCCCAAAGGCTCTTTGGAAATCAAGGTTTCCTTTTCTTGTTTAAATGTGAAAACATTTTAAACTCTTTGGGAACACATAGTTCCCATATACTTTGAAGAAATGAACTTCAATCTTTACTCTTTACTCTTTGCTCAACTTGAACTTTAAGTCTTAAAACAAAGTTAAAACATTTGGAAAAGACTTGGAAACTCTAGGAACTCCTCTTGACTTGACTCTTACTTCTCTTAACTTTGGTCTTAACTTTCCTTGAATTGGATTATGGATTCAAGGTTCATGATCTCATGTTTATGGATGATTGCATGATGTTTAGACGTACCTTAGAGTGTTGGAATCAACTAGAAAACATAGGTACGTCGCTAAGAAATTAGCATGAAAATATGGGAGAGAAATGGGAAGAACTGGCGTCCCTGGCGCTCTGAGAGGCGCGGGGCGCCAACCCTTGAAATTCAGAGAGTGACTTGGGGCGCTCTGGCTGGCGCGGCTCCCCAGAGGTAAAAATTCAAAGACCCCTTCTTGGGGCTCTGAGAGGGGCGGCGCCTCAGGACCCTACCCAGGTGCTCCCCGACTTTTCTTCTTCGTTTTTAATTTCTAAACCCTCTATTTTCACTTGGTTCTTTTCCCAAACACTTAGAATCGATTATATGTTCAAAGTATGAAAGATTCAACTCGAAATCACACCTAATTACATGAATTTGGATCAAACAACTCTTCAACAATTTCAACGAATCAAGAACTCAAAGGAACTTCAACAAACCCATCAAGAATTCAATTTCTACACTTTCAAAGACTTAAATTCACTGAAATAAATCATGATTGGCGCATGGGTGAACTAACCCAACACTATGTGATCTCACATATCTCGTAGGATTGAATCTTTGGCGAAAATCACAATCAAACTTGAACGTTCTTGACGAATCTTGCCTTTTCTCCTTTCTCCAAGCCCAAGCGTAAATTTCCAAGTTTCTAAACTGACCAAATTCTGATTTGACCCCAATTAAACTCCTAAAAATGGATTAAAATAATTGGGAAAGGAATATCCTTCCAAAATCCAGCTTAGACTTTCCTTAATTGAACAACCCCACATCAAGTGGGCATATCTCACTCATACGAATTCGGAATCGCATAAACTTGGCGACGTTGGAAAGATTATTCCAAGATCTTTCCTAAGATATCTGGAAACACACCTAACTCATCTTGAGCTAGGATTTATAGTCGTTTGAAGTTGACCAAAAACTCAACTTAACATACTTAACAAATTTTCCATATTTTTATATTCTTTCCAAAAATGGCTATTTCCAATTCTTAACTTTTTCCTAGTTATTTCAATTTGCGAGATGTTACACTTTCGAAGAATATGAACATTAAAAAAGAAAGTAGTAAGAGACTACAATATTTGGAGGAAATGAGTAATTTTATAAAACTATAATTGATCTTTACTTGAACCACAATAAATATTTTAAAATTATTTTGATTTGATGAACAAGGAGGATAATGGCATTTTGATGTTCTGAGCTTTCTAAATTTACAAGTCTATTTGATTTAAATTCTTTAATTTTGCGAGATAGATACAAACAAAATAAAAAACATACGAAGAATAAAAGATAGATTTTAAAAAATTGTATAAAATTATAAAAGCATGGGATACACATATCCAATAAAATTATAGGATGAGATCATAAAATGTAAACTCTTTGCTTAAGTGATTTAAAATTACAATCGATACAAAAACTTAAATACTATATAAACTTGATTAAGACTTGAAATATAATATATTTGGATTAAACACAACAAAGAACCTTCACAAAACTTTTAGCAGTCAACTATTTTAATTCTTTTTTTGACTAATTAAACGACTTATTTATGATCGCGCTTTGCAAAGTGCGGCTAAGTTCACTAGTTAAGGGAATAAAAGAAAAGACAAATGTACAATATTGTTAGGACAATAGAAAAGTGGAATGACTGAAATATCCGGACAACGAAGAGCTACTTGGGACTCATACTAATTTAGATGGATATATAATTCTTACATTAAGTAAAATATTTGTTCTAAAAAAAAATCTTAAATTGTACCATATAAATGTCACTAAAAAAATAGAACTAACATGCTAATAAGCATATAAATTGTAAATTTACCATTAACAGATCATGTGTTTATTAGCCTTACCCTCTCACGGAGAGAATTGACTTAACACCAAAAAGAATAAAAAATATCAAAGAATTAAAATTCGAAAAGCATATGTAAATATATTTAAGAAAGAAATTATAAAAACTACATATCGATTAATTAAACCAAAAAAAAGAAGAATAATGACACACTAAAAATAGTTTTATATTTTTATTTTTTTGATTAAAAGGATAGCACTAAAAAATAGTTCTACTCTCACTATTGACTAAAAAATAATTTTAAAATATATCAATAATTTATTAAAATATCTCAAAAGTGAAACTTGTATTCGCTAATAAAGTTTCCTACTATCGCACCTTAGAAATAAGATTCTAGAATCCCTCATATTATTTATATTATATCCTTAATAACATTCCAAAATAGCCAAGTCATTGAATTATTTTTCTTGTCAAAACTTTAATTACACTAACTAAAAACTATGAAGCATTTAAAGATGAAACTTGATACTTTTATCATGTCAAAAGAGTGTTTATGCTATAAGTATTAGTATTCACAAATTTTGAGTTTTTTTTTTTTAGATTTAGAAGCTTACAATTATAGCAATTTTTTTTGGCTATAATTTAAGTATTCTATCAATTTTATTATAAAGACACCCCAAGGATATGAGATCTCTTGAGAACAAAAACACGACCAATCTTTTGTGTGTAAAAATCAAGATCTCTCATATATTCATATAATTATGATGTACTGGACTATAAGCTAGTAAATTGTAACAAAAAGTATCATTGATGAAACTTTGAATAAGAAAATCTCTTTGTTCTTACATTAAAGGAACACTAAATATGGCATGAATACATACTTACTCCAAACAAGCTGAGGATGTTCCTGAAAGCAACCAGCTATTCACATTTGATACAGCCATACAGAAGACGGACAAATAGCAAACAGGCATGAAAGCCAACAGTGCCTAGCATGAGGAAGACGCCATAACTAACACAAGCCATATATCCAAAGAAGAATGAGGTTTGCATGAAACCGTTCATATCTGACCGTGAAAAGTAATAGTAGATGGAATAACCAAATAAGCACAAGCCAGTCGATCCACCACAAAGAAAAGACCTGTTTCAAGTGAGCAATTAGTCAGCTAGAAAGACATAGCAAAATATTTCAATTGCTTAGCAATCAGACATTTATAGGTGACTAAGACAATCCTCTCACAAAGAGCCTGCAAGACCAGATAAACTCGGTGCCCTACTGTCCTCGTGGAACTAGCAGGGAATTCCTGTAGTGCAAAGTCAAGGCAATGCTCTCCAATAAGCTAAATGGCGGAGATGGCTAAATTAAGGATATCCTCAAGAACCACTATAAGGTAAGCCAAGATACCGGCACCTCTTGTACAACCATAACAGAAAGGTACAGATTCAGGGTGACTTCAACATATGATTACTTAGAAAAATCTATTCACATATTTAAAAAGTATAAAAGCAAATGAAGACAGAGAGCTTTATTAATATGCTGGTTAATCCCCTCAATTCTTTAAGAGAGGAAGGGGATTCAAACCTCGATAGCTGTATTTTTGGAGGGAAAAAAAATACAAGCAAATGAAGATTAGGACACTCTCCTGTTAATTAAGACTGGGAAGAATCACAAACTAAACTAAATAGCATGAGGATCTTACAGTTCTTATTCCGTTTTGATAACTAAAAGTTTAAGTGAGGGGGTCCATAGGTCTTTCGTCTAGTGGTAAGAGCGCAGCACATGACGTGTGGGTGAGGGGCACATCATGGATCGAACTCTACCACAGACAAAAATCTGGTATTTCAGTGGAGAAGGCTAAAGGATGGGCCTAGCAACTATTCATCGAGTTTCAGACCGTGTGCTACTGCCACTAAGGAATTTCTCAGTTCAAAAAAAGTTTTAAGGGGAGATTACCAGCAGTCCAGGGCCATGGCATGCCCCAGGCCTGAATGAGAACTTAAGTTAGATTTATGGATCACCCACAAAGAGAACTGCTGACAAAAGAATTGAACACAAGCCTTTCAAGCCTTTTGATCCTTACTGATTGATAAATAGAGAAGAAAAAAATTCTTAGAACATGAATTTGCACATTTAACAAAAAACATGAAAGCAGAACTTGTTTAAAGAGCATTGACTGTCTAATGGTCATAAACTGGAAAATGTAGACAAGAACCAACTATACGGCAACACAAAGAATTCAGGAAAACAAAGATATGGAAATTCTCCCACCAACTTATTTCCAAGAATAGCAAATCAATCTTCTTTGGATAATTGGATAGGAGATAATGATAATTTACACCTTATGAAAGAAAAGCAATATACAGTAACAAAAGCATCATAGTTATAAGATGAGAAAAGCCGCACCTCCACCACCATTCATGATCTTCTGCGGCAAGTTGGATGTATGTCATAGCAATAGAGACAAGAGCGGTTGTAATCAGAAGGAGAATGAACACAACAAAAAGAATGCTATATATTGTGTATATCCTGTGACCCCAAACACTTGCAAATATGTAATATAGCTGAATATAGATGACAGAAAAAGGCAAAAGTCCTGCAATTGCCATTTGGGTTATGACACGCCTGTACCAACGCTGTGGGGGAATCTCACGAGGACACTTTGTGATGTGACAAGGAGCTTGAAACTCAGACCTTATTCTCTTCCCAGAAATCGCACCTAACACAAGTGACGGTAATGCTAGCAAAACCCAGAGGATAAGTATAACCACAATTGTGCCCAAAGGAAGTGTTGCAGTAGACCCATAGTTGAATGCAACAGTATTAAGGAAGAAAAAGGTTAGCAACAAGGGGCAAGAGAATATTCCTCCCGTCAGTAATAGAACTCTTAGCTGTCATGCCAAAAACAAGTTAATAAGGTTATCTGTACAATATTCTCTTAAGAGCTCAATTTGAGAGAGGCGTTTAAGGTAGCAAGAATCCTGCATATCATACCGAGTTGCTTCCTTCAAGCTGATGATAAAAAGATACAGCCGAAAATCCAGCAACTGCAGAAGTTATTGCATATATTATGACCAAAGCAGTGGGCAAAACTCCTCGATCATACGGTTGAAAAACACCAAGCACACCTAAACATAGAATGACCATCACGCTGCAGAAACATGATCAAGAAAGAATCTTCACAAATAGTTCATGCTGGATTTTTACTTCTTATTTACACAAGATGATATAAAAAATTACTGACACTGCCAACATCTGTGTTCCACAACCAAGTGCTGAAGAAAGCAAATACTTGCACTTTGGGTACCGGAAGACATCGCCGTGGAGGCTTTTCCACCCAGTTTCTTCTTGGTTATCAGAAAATTCTTCATCCTGTGCAAGACTTTACAAGATTGACGAAAAAGGAGCATCTTTAGTCTGATACTAAGGTCAAACCATACCATACTTAAAAGAACAAAATGGATATATCTTCTTACTTATAAATATCTTTCCTCAGGACTCGCAAGTAAATTACTCCCATACATGACATCAAGATGAAGATTGTCACACATGAGTTTAAAATGGAGAACCAGTGAATTTCTAAGTGATGGGGCAGAGAAGAAGAGCTCGTGTATTTGTCCATTCTCTTTTCAAATGGGGTGTTAGATTCCTTCCACACCACTGTGTACAGGAATTCTACATCAACTTCCTCATCATTTGTTACATCAACTGTAAAAGATGGATTGACTCTAACAAGGATTTCAATAACATGGTCCTTGTGGTAGTAAATTTCAAATTGATAAAATGTATAAATGTGATATCTGTACTCATTAGGGTCATCAATTCCGTCCTTCTCGACCTTCCCAAGGAACGCCCATATTGGCAAGTCATCATAGTACATCTGGACGTAGTAATCTAGTGCAACAGCGGTTCTGAATTGTGCAACTTCCTCCTTTGTCAACCTTTTCTTACATATAACTTTGGCATCTTTGTCCGCTAAAAACTCGAGCTTATATGGAGCAAATGTAAGGCGATCTCCATTCAACGCTTCACCAAACGATTCTTTCTTCTTTTCCAAATTATCTGATAATGTTTCAGCACAATAGATAACCAATAAGATTAACAGGAAAACCTAAGAGAAGATTGACAAAAACAAAAAGGTAAGAAAAGAAAAAGATTAATGTGCGAGAAGAATAGTGATCCTTATTCAAAGTAATAGACAATCAAGGACTTAATAAAAGTGAAGAAGAAAACCTGGTTGACAAAATGGAAGATCGAAATAAGCATAAGTTTCACTGCAATAGGAAAAATGAAAAACATTATGGAAGCAAAGAAAAACAGTAAGAAACATTAGAGAAATGTTTCATTTTATTTGCTTCATTAAAATGCCTAACAAGATTGCCTAAGGCCTTTGATGACCACCTTAGTTTAACCCACAAAGAGATATGTCTGATTCATCAAACTATATTATCGTTTTCTATTGACCAGTTCCAAGGGTTTTATCAGATTTATAATCAGGTAGAAAATAAATTTGACATCTGCTTCACCAAGCTAACCATTCACCTAAAGCAGAAAGTAATAAAATTGATCGATCAGAAAACAATTGAAGTATGATCTGTTAATATGTATGCAGCTATGAAGAAAGTGTCTTCAAATAGAAACTACGTGGATGGGGTACTTCTTGGGGAAAGGGACAGGAACTTCCTAGTTTTATGTGATACTGAAGTGTTGATGAAGTGATTCTTTTAACCCCACTTGTCGGAATACACTGGGTATGTTGTTGTTTTGTTAACTAACCAATTAATGAAATTATATACCTGACACTAACTGAAGAATGGATGACATTTCTTGAAAGACATAACAGAAAAGCATCAAACACATAGTGATTGAAATGTTTAAAGCATCTACCTGGGATTAGAGAATGGGCCAACCTTGTTTGCATAGAAAGGGACATCGTCTCCACTTTTATACCGATGTGTAGAGGCATCTGATTGTACTACGCATTCAAGACTCATAATTACAGTTGTAAAAATGAGTATTACCACAGGTTTCTCCATTCTTCTTTGGCTTTTAAGATGAAAAATATGAAGTCAAATAAAATGAGTGCTAACCAACACCAAGCTGAAAAAGAAAAAAATGATGCAAGGCACACGAATTACATTTTAACACTTATAATCTTAAAAAACAAATAAGTGAATCCCAATGTAACAGTATGTCCCATTTCTTGGCTAGATATATATACGACACGAGAAAGTATATGTGCTTGATGTGTTAGGTTGCTATTTATATTAAGGTAAGGGTGCTCTGGAAACAAGAGGAGTTGGAACCTTGGACTTATGCTAACAAGTGAAAGTGTGAAACATACCATAACTTTAAAGATGCACAAGTCTTAATCTATAAAGAATTGATAATGATTTTTGAAGAAAACTTGTAACTTTGAAGTCTAGTATCTAACTATTCAGCCAGTTTGCCATTTGGATTAAGGTATGAGCATTTAGTGAAGGTGCACACTACTGAGGATAACCCTTGTATGCAATAGAAAATGTTGGTGCGATGCGTCGGAGGCCATTTTGGCCAGGAAACTCTATAGAAAGCTTGATGCATCACGTCAAAGGCTTCTGGCGGCAAAGCTTGAGGATACTTGGGGGATTTGAAGTGTGTCCGGACCCTCCAGTATAAAAACCACGACTCCCAGCTATTTTCTCAATGATAACACCACATAAGGATGGGAAAAACACCTTTGACTCATACCATCCATATCAATTAGGATTTATTCCCTAGACACAGCTTCCAGCAGCGGCTGCAAAGTTTACGATACTAAAACACAGAGCGGTAGCCTAAGCGAGAAAATGAGAAAGTAAAGCTAGATATGATGCCATTGATTCTGTTGGAGGAAGATCCACAGGAAATAGAATTGCTTTTGCTAAAGAAACAACAATAAAATAAGCTCTTGCTCACCGAATTGTGGAGAGGGATTGAAGGGGCTAACATCCCATCAAGATTTCCCATAAGATTTCGAGGTAAGAAATCAAGTTTACACTTAGAAAATCAAGTTCGATCCAGATCTTGAGACGCCACACAAGAGCAGAAGCATTGTTAGCTTTGAGATGGCTAACTTGGTAAGCCACACTTTTCATGTGTGCCATTGAGATTTTTTTGGTTTTCGTGGTTTAGTTTAGTCATTTTGTATTGAACTCTGCACTCACTCTATCGACCCCCTTGGATTGTCATAGTAATATAGCATCCATTTTATGGATTGTATGATTTTGTTGGGGTTGTACCCCAAACTTTATGCTTTGTGTACTGTGAGCTGATTCTATATACTTGGTGTTGGGACATATTAATTATGTGGTTTATGTGTAAGGCTTGATACAGATTGTTGTTGTATGGGATTTAGCTTAAGACATGAAAGCATGGATGGTTCTATAAACACAGAAAACTCATCCCAATATCCTGTATGATATTGATGATGCTTGCTAATCAGTTGGCTAAATTGTTATGGTTTTCCTAATGGAGTTAAACCTATCGGATACGATCAAGTTCAGAATTTTTTTAGATGTGACGTCTTTATATGTTTTGGTAGATGAATCTCCCATTTCCTACCAAATTTTGGAAATGTGGAATCTCAATATTCCTTTGACCCAAATACCAGTTAAATACAAGTTGCTAATTGAAAATATTCCAACGGGAACTGAATTCGATGAGGGCATGTACTATAAAAGGTAATACGTTCTCCAGTTAGATCAAGAAATGCAGCAGAGCACACATAAGGTTGAAGTCTTAGTTTGAACTATGAGTACTAGATGCATCAATGGCAACACAATGAAAATGTTCAAGAATTCATCAGATAGATCACATCCCTAACTTAAAAACATCAACTTTTTTTGGCATTAGATATCTGCCTATTTTGGTGAGTAACTGTATATAACAACAGAAAATCTTGTATGGAGTAGGAGAAAATCACCAACCATTATATACTTGCCTATCTGTCACTAGTTATAAAATCTCCTAATTTAAAATCTTGTGACATCATACATAATCAATTAATTTCAGCAGATAACAAGTGACGACAAATTAACTGTATGAATCCATCCCATAAGGAATACGAAGAAAGTTTTGAACTGAAACATTGTGCTAATCAGAAATGATAGGCATACTTGCAAACAATCAAACAGTAACAAAGGCAAAGCTTGAAAATTCCTTACAGAGAGAGGAGGGGGGGGGGGGGTCTCCAAACAGCAATTGCAGAGAGGAACAACGACAGATTGAAGGGATCCCCTACTCTCTAGTCTTCACATCAATACTTTGAAGCGCCGTGCTAAGGTCAACCACACCAAGTGGAATACTCAAACGGTTCATAATAGAAAAATTGCCTGTATTTATGTGAAAGTTTGACTATGATCCGTTTTGGCCACTAGTTTTTTATTTAAATTTTTATGGACCAATTGAAATACTTCATAAGTGAAACCCCACAAATCAGTAATTTCTATTTTATAGACTCACGTATTATTATTTCTTGTTCACATTCAGTATTTCATGTATCCTTATTAAAGAAGTATATTGGTGATCGGATTTTAGTTATACCTTTAGAGAGTGCGGGTGTTAAATATAGTCTCTTACGAAAAAGTTTCGATTGAAATTCTTGATCAATAGGTTCGTAAGTTGAGAAATAAAGAAGTCGCCTTAGTGAAAGTTCTTTGGAGGAATCAATTAGTTGAGGGAGCTACTTGGGAAGCAGAGACAAATATGATGGCCAAGTAACCCCACCTCTTTCCTTCCACTACAGTTCCAGCGTGAGGTAATAGTTTCACCATAACATCCATTCAGCTTCATGTCTCTAAGTTATCCGAGTATTAGTATGCTTGCATGTTCATGCCTCAGTCCGGAGTCACCCACTCCGCCAATTTTTAGTATTTAGTAGTCAGTTCTGGGATTCCAGCTCTATCCAACTTGATTACACTTCATTCGAGGATGAACCATTTTTAGTATTTAGTAATACCTCGCAACTTTTAAGTATTTAGTAATACCTCGCAACTTTTAAGTAAAGGTATGAACCATTCTCCCTATGTGTATCTATTTAAACTCGATAAAAGTCTAATAATAAGTGTGTAAAGGATATTGAATGTGAACAAGGGTTATAAGGGACTCCTAAAGTATGAAGAATTTTTGTGGCCTAATACCAAGAAAATCAAACGTTGTGACGCCTTCTTTTCAACGCATTCGACCGTTCGTCAATCTAGGTTGTGTGCTAAAAGTTATGCCCATTTTACTACGCACTATATATTTTGCACGAGCCACCGCATGAAGTAGACGTCCGCTGCGCGGCTGCGCGGCTGCGCGGCTGCGCGGCAAAGACAGTGCTACTGTTAAGGTTGCGTGAAGTATCACGTGAATAGTGTTCAGCTGCGTGACCGCGCACATTTCTTCGAAATTCTTTTAGTTTTTTTTTTCATGTTCTAGGAGGGGTGTTTTGTCTTTTCCTTATTCCATAACTCCAACCCATGATTATTAACTTTCCCCAAAAGCCTAAGTTAATCAGACACTATGAATCTTAGTATCAGGGCAGACCAGGGATTAACTTGGGATCACTAGTGACTCCAAGAACCATGTTACGACTAGGGGTAGTCTCAGATCGTGACAATTGGGTTCGAGCTTGTCCGAGCTTTTGTCTCTAGTATATATATCATTGTCCAGAAAAGAATCATTGGCATTGACTCTTTTTTTCTGCATATCACAATAAAAATTGATGATTTGTAAATCCAAAATGATATTTTAAATTTTCAAAATTTAGTATTAAAAAAATCATCTAACGTTAGTCATTCTATTTAAGTCAGTCAATTTTTCAATCGGTCGATTAGTTTTAGACATGCTTTTAGTAGTGACTCAGGGCCGTCTTAACCCCTAGGCCACTAAAGCCATCGCTTGGGGACCTATATATTTTGGGGCCCCCATTTTTTAAAAATAATTATTTATATATGTTATTTTTTTAAAAAAAATTATATGTACTATGAGTGTTATGATTTCTACTAAGGAAATTGCATATGAGATGAAAATAAACCTGAATTTCGTAAGAAACAATTTGAAGAAAATGTGGATAGCGAAATCACAAAGTCCCTTGAAGAACCTTTTAGAATTGATTGTTTTATATATGTAGAGTAGATCAAACTATTGTTTCACTTCAAAATAGATTTGAACCAATTGAAGCATATGGAAATATTTTTGATTTCTTATTTAGTGGTAAAATATTGAGATCACTAGATGATGAGAAATAAAAAAAATATTATCGTAACCTTGAACTTTCTTTATCATGTAATAGTTATTCTGATATTGATGGTTTAGATTTATTTTTTGAATTAAAAAGTATTAAGGGAAATAATACAAGTAGAAGATAATGATCTAATTAAAATACTCAATCAAAAAAGACTTGATTCTTTTCCAAATACACATATTGCTTATAGAATAATGTTAACAGTTCCTATAACTGTTGCCTCAGCCGAAAGAAGTTTTTTGCGAAATTAAAATTGATTAAATCGTCTTTAAGATCAATAATGTCTAAAGAGAGATTGAATGAATTAGCTATAACATCATTTGAAAAGGAATTATTAAAACAAATTGATTATAATACAGTACCTAATGACTTCACATCTACAACAGCTAGAAAGGTAGATATTAAATAAAAGTATATATGATGGAAAAAAAAATATTAGGGCTCCTCTCTTAAGTTTCGCTTTAGGCCCCCAATGTTGTTGAGCCGGCCCTTAGTAGTGTTTACTTTAGTAAATAAATAAAATTAACAAAGAATTTCAAAATTTAATTTAACTTAAAGCAAAAAAATTTAGATGAGAAAATTGTCACCCATACCATGGTTCATAATTTAATCCAATTAGGAAAGCAATCGACTTCCATGCCATTTTTCACTGGTGACCAATTGATCAAAGATTGAACACAACAACAATAATATCAATTCCTTGTGATACCCACCTCATGCAACACATCCCATCTAGTTTAGAAACAAAAAGCTTGGATTGATTTCACACAAGACACCAACAAGTCTCAAAGGTACCATGAAATTCAATCCATATAAGACTTCTTCATATCTTTTATGTAATTCAGTTTATATCTATTTAAAAAGGTAAGGAACCACCTGAAACTCACTCTAAATTATTAAGTATTGATTAACCAGCTATTAGTCTTATTCAATAAGTTGAGCCTCGGTTGAAGCTAATACCGCTGCTAGAACACGACGACATAACTAATTCCTCATCCCTCCCCAGTTTAGATACCCACTCTTTCCGGTAAGCTCAAAATCTTCTTTACTATATCACAGGGATGTTATATTGAACTAATAATAACTTATTCCGTAATTGTTGTTGTGTTCACTTTATGCGTACTGAGTAGTTTTGTTATTGACCATGTTGGTATAGTGTTATATCTCTTACTTGTGTTCATGTAGCTAGCTCCATTGCATTATTTTACCTATCTTCATTGTTGGTTGTGTGTCACGCTCCGAGGCTACCCCGTAGGCGCGACACAATGTTTAGTGTCACGAGTACCCCAAGCTAAACCATTGCCGGACATATCTATACAAGTTCAATTAAATTATGCACTGTGCGGAAGCTAAAAATAGTTAATATCTGAAATAGGGAAAAACCCAACAAGTCTTAATATATCAAATATATGAAGAATATAGTGATGATTGAAACAACACTTAACAACTCGAACTGAATCTACTCTATGTCTGAAAGCCTCTAGCTGAATTGAGTTGCTAGAACATGCCCCCAGCTAACTCTAATAAGACTGAAACTAAAAAGTAAAGTATGAAAAGTAAAGCATGTATATTGTCCTTGAACTATGAGGACTCACCATTGAAGCTGTTGAATACGGACTGAAAGTTGAGCTAAGTGTGATCTGGATGCTGAGTGCCTGAACCTACATCATACAACGATGCAGCGCAAAATTATGTGTCATTACTTTGAATGTATTGAGCATGCATGATATATGCTAAGCTGAACAATATAACAACTAAACAAGGAAATAGATATACTGAACATAACTGAAAACTGAGCTAGATGCAATGACCAAATCCTAATCATGAAGATAACATGCTAAACTAAATAGTGAAGTAAATGTTGAATATATGGTCAATGCAACATGAATCTGTGTGTGGGAGATACTATTAACCGACATAAACAACGTGAGCTAAACGGGAAGTCCGATGTATATTCCCCATCGAGAGGACCCAATATACCTGGTCGGGGTATAAATACATGACTGTGGCGTGATCACAAAAACTGATCTCCAACAGAGGGAACTTATAAACCTATGATGGCACGTAGTTCTGGGACTTGAGGGTATGCTGAACCTTAGTCCAACTCGGTGCTAAGTCTACTCCCAACTGAATGTAAAATTAAAATGCAACTGAAATACTGAGTATCTCAAAATACTAATAATTATATGAGAATGCAACATGTATATACTGAAAGATATGACATTCGAATTCTGAAGAATGATTTTCTGACTGATCTAACTAGCAAGCATAATTCATTAAATACTGATTAGTAACATAAGCCAGGTTCTGAGTTATATACATGGAACTATACTAGTTCTCTAAGAAATATTTCATCAATAACGTAGAAACTATAACATCTAAATTTCAATGGTTCCCTAAGATTTAGGAACATTAGGTCTGAACAATTTATGGAGAAACTGAAGAATTGATTAAATTCTAGGGACCTAATGGGTGAAAGGAACCTACTAGTGAAATCCCACATACCTGGTGGCAAAAACTATGGAGAAATCCTTTGAATTTTGAGGTTGAACTTGAAGAATACCTCTGCTTGTTCTTGGGAGAAACTGTCGCCTCTTTCTCTTCCTTTCTTTATAAGTTGGATGATTTTAGGAGAATGAGGGTGTTAGGTAGTTTCTGACTAGATTACCAGGCTTAGACTGAGTAAAACGACGTAGTTTAAGCACCAAACAACGTAGTTTAAGCACCAAACGACGTAGTTTAAGTACCAAACACATAGGGAAAAAAACCAATGCATGCTAACGAAGTGACTTTAAGAGGGCCTTCACGGGCCATCATGATCACCATGGCTCCTCTAGCAGGTCGTGAGGGTGCTCTGCTTGACAAGGCTTCGCTAAAATGGACGTAACTTTTTACTCCGTGCTCAGAATTAGGCAAACTCAGCGGTGTTGGAAAGAGGACTCAAAGATCTTTAATTTGATAGGTCATGGACCATCTAATTCATTTTGTGATGAAATTTATGATCGTTTGAAGTTGACCCAAAACTCAAAACTTGACAAGTCTTTTCAGGGACAACTTCACAGTCCGTGTGAAGCTTCACAGACCGTTTAGGCATCTGTGGTCCTTCACACTGACCTTGGGTGCAATATCCTTGACTGGGTGACTTGTACAGACCCCTAGACGGACCGCCCAAGTCACCATGGCCCATTAAAGGCACCGTCTAGGTGACTCCCTCCTAGGCATCCCTTGGAGGGTGGTTCACGATGCCCTTGACAGGCCTTTTAAGGCGCCGTCTAGGTGATCCCTTCCTGGGTAGTCTTGTATGGTCATGCATGATATCCTTAACGGGCCGTGGTCCCCTATATGAACCGTCTAGGGTGCTGTGAAGGGTCCATAGTCTATTTTGGATTCATGGACTTGCCCAATTTCCCCTTTTAACCCTTTCTCGATGCCCGAGGTGTTACAATATCTTCCCTTTGAGATCATTTATCTTCGAATGAAGACTAATCAAGCTGAGTATGGAGGGAAAAAGCTGTAATCCCTACCACTAAGTACTAGAAACTGATATCAAATTGAACTGAGTTCCATAAACATGTAAATTTGGTGAAATGCATGGATAACTAAGGGAATAAGATACTGAGACTGAATTACACAAGAGTAAACTGAGAGATTGGAGAGGAACCATTACCTCGAGTTGAGACGGAATCAGAAGGACAAAGGTGAGGATACTTGGCCATTATGGCAGCTTCTGCTTCCCAAGTAGCTCACTCTATGGACTGACTCATCCACAAAACCTTTATTGAAGTGACTTCCTTATTTCTCAACCTACGAACCTGACGATCAAGAATTTTGACTAGAATATCCTTTATAGCCACACTCTCTAAAGGTACTATCGATGCCGGATCACCCACACACTTCTTCAAAAAGGAAATGTGAAAGACAGGATGAACCACTGCTTGTTCTGTTGGCAACTCTAACTCATAAGCCACATTACCAACCTTTTTCCGGATTCCGTAAGGACCTACATACCTGGGACTGAGCTTCTCTTTCTTGCCAAATCTCATCACCCCTTTCATGGGTGACATATGTGGGAAAACCCAATCATCGATTTCAAACTCTAAGTCTCTTCTCCTTACATCTGAATAATACATCTAACAAATCTAAGCTGTCTTTAGTCTATCTCTAATGAGCTAAACTTTATCCATAGCCTCATGAATTGAATCTGGGCCAATCAAGGCTGCTTCGCCTACTTCGAACCAACCAACAAGAGACATACATCTATGTCTATACAATGCCTCATAAAGGCCATCACATAAGTTGTTATTATAGGTGAGCTCTATGAGAGGTAGGTGATCATCCCAATTACCCTTGAAATAAATCACACAATCTCTCAATATGTCCTCTAAGGTCTGAATGGTATGCTCTGCCTGACCATCCATCTGTGATTGAAATGTTGTATTGAGATTTACCTGAGTACCAAGATATTTCTAAAATGATTTCCAGGAATGAGATGTAAACTGGGGACCTCTATGTGAGATGATAGACAAGGGAACCCCATGCAACCTGACTATCTCGCTAATGTAGAGTCTAGCATAATCCTCCACTTAATTTGTAGTCTTAACAGCCAAGAAGTGAGCTCACTTGGTGACTCTGTCCACTATCACCCAAATGGAGTCATGTTGTCTGCGAGTACGAGGTAAACCCGTAATGAAATTCATGTTTATCACTTCCCACTTCCATGTAGGGATGCTAATCTCTTGAGTCATACCTCTTGGTTTCTGATGTTCTACTTTAATCTATTGACAATGAGGACACTTAGCCATAAATCTGCGATGTCCCTCTTCATGTCGTTCCACCAATAGATTTCCCGTATATCACAGTACATCTTAGTGGAACCCAAATGAATAGAATATCTAGAAGTATGGGCTTCTTTAAGGATCTGCTGCCTCAACTCACCCACATTTGGAACACATAAACGACCCTGGTAACAAAGAATACCATCTCCCCCTTGGGAGAACACCTCAACTCTCTGTTGATGAACTGCACCTTTCAACTGAAGCAATATAGGATCACTATCCCGTTTCTCCTTAACCTCTACTACCAACGAAGATTCTGACCCATTGTGAACTATCATACCACCATCTAACGTGTCCATAAGGCAAACTTGTAAGCGAGCAAGCCGGTGAATATCTCTAGGTAATTATTTCTTCTCTTTCTCAACGTGTGCCACACTACCCATGAATAATCATCTGAGGGCGTCATCCACTACATTGGCCTTACCCGGATGGTATAACACATTTATGTCATAGTCTTTGAGTAATTCAAGCCATCTCATTTGATGAAGATTCAACTCTTTTTATTTGAACACATACTGAAGGTTCTTATGATCTGTGAACACATCAATATGAATACCACACAAGTAGTGTCTCAAAATCTTTAGGGAAAACACTACGTCTGCAAGCTCGAGGTCACGAGTCAGGTAGTTCTTCTCATGGACCTTAAGCTGTATGGAAGCATAAGCTATGACTTTAACTTGCTGCATCAACACACAACCCAAGATGACCCTAGATGCATCACAATAAATCACATAACCATTTGAACTATCTAGTGAAGTCAAGACAAGAGTTTTAGTCAGCCTGGTCTTCAGTTCTAAGAAAATTTTCTCACACTCATCTAACCACTGAAACTTAACCCTTTTCTGAGTCATCTAGGTCAATGGGGCAGCTATGGATGAAAATGTTTCAACGAAGCTCATATAGTAACTGGCCAAACCCAAGAAACTCCTGATATCAGTCGGAGAGGCGGGTTTGGGCCACTGCTGTACTGCCTCAATTTTCTGAGAAACCACTCAGATCCTATTGCTGGACACCACATGACCAAGGGAAGCGACCGACGGTAACCAGAACTTACATTTGCTGAAGTTAACGAATATCTGGAGATCCTTGAGAGATTGCAGAATAACTCTCAGATGAGTCGCATGGTCTATCTCACTTCGAGAATAAAATGAGGATATCATAAATAAAGACGATGATGAACAAGTCCAAATACTATTGGAACATCCTGTTCATTAAGTCCATGAAAGCCGCAGAAGCATTTGTTAGTCCAAAAGCCATAACTACAAATTCATAGTGATCATACCGAGTCTTGAAGGCTATCTTTGGGATGTCACTATCTCTGACTCTGAGCTGATGATAGTCGAATTTGAGGTCTATCTTAGAAAAACAACTAGCACTTTGAATTTGGTCAAACAAGTCATCAATCCTGGGGATGTGATACTTATTCTTGATTGTGACTTTGTTGAACTGACAATAATTAGTGCACCTCCTGAGAGAACCATCTTTTTTTCGCACGAACAACACTGGAGCACCCTATAGAGAGATGTTGGGTTTGATGAAACCGTTATCTAGAAGGTCTTTCAACTGTTCTTTCAATTCTTTAAGCTCAGCTAGATCCATTCTATAAGGAGGAATCGAAATAGGATAGGTATCTGGAAGGAGATCTATTCCAAAGTTTATTTCCCTTTCGTGAGAAACTCTGGGAAGATCTTTAGGGAATACTTCTGGAAACTCATTTACAATTGGGACTGACTCAAGAGTTGGGGTTTCGGAGTTTGAATCCTTAACCCGAGCAAGATGGTAGATATACCCTTTAGAAATCATTTTCCTGGCCTTAAGGTAAGAGATAAATCGACCTATATACGAGATTCTCATTTACACTTCAAGAAGGTTTTTAAAGCATTTGAAGTGTCCGCTAATATGCGGTTATCCTACGACTTGACTAAAAATATTTTGACTAACTTGAAAAAATAATTTGATGGAAATAAGATATTTAAATCTTTTTGAAATTTAACACTTGAATAATTTAGAAAGAAATAGTTTTTTTTAATATAAAAAAGTAGCTAATATAAATAACTACGTAGAAACATTAAAAAATTAATTAACATAACGAAAATGTTCATCGTTAAGGGATTTAATTAAATTTAAACCAAACAAATAAATGTTAGAGTTAAAAAACAAATACACAAAAAAGAAGAGGTTAAGACAAATTTGGGCTTTTGGCCCAAATTTAGATTTCTGGACCCTTGGCCCAGCTGTCCTAAGCCTAAAGGTTTTCTATAAATGGGCTTGGCCCATTTAAATTAAATCTGTTGCTGGAATTTAGGAGGCCTTTTGGCCCATTCTCTACTGCGTATATACAATGTATACAACTTCTGTATACTGGTGTATATTTTTGTATATCGGTGTTCAGAACCCGTAAATCAGTGTATTCAAATGTATATAATCCATTTTTGGACTCCCGTACATCTGCATCTCTGTTTTAAACATGTATTTCAACACTTTGACTCATATATCAATGTATACTTTTGTATACAACATGTATACAACCTATTTTGGACGTTTTGGAGACTTGTGTTTGAATTTTCAGCCTGCGTTTTGCTTCCATTTGCCTTGTATTTTAGCTTCCCAGCAGCTTGAACAATGATGAAGACCGAGATGCAAGGAGTGAAGGAGAGGGTCCGATGGACCCAAAACGAGGAAGGTCATGCATAAGAATAAGAAGTAATAAGAATTAGTAACTAATCAAAATTGGACACTCACTAAAGTAACTATGTATGTAAAATAGTAATAAGATAAATTTCCTCACAATAGCATGACCAACATTAACAACTCCTAGATGGATAGATATGCAAAAAATCAAGAATTAGGAAAATGAAACTAATAAAGCTTCACAGTAACTTTGGTACACACTAGGATTGAAGAAGTTAAAGACACCAAACCAACTTCATATTTGACAAACATGGCTTTCCAAAGGAACCAATAGAATGACAAATCTCAAGGAGTACATTAATGATTTCAAACCCATGCTTATTAAAATTACTCTATTTCAACTCTACTATCAATATCCTATCTTAAATCACAAATAAACTAACATCATGTAATTTCTGACTCTAAATCATGTTGAAATCCTGCTCAAACAATAAACACGAGTCACAATATAAACCCAACATATATGACTCCCAACATGACAAAACGTGAGTTCATGAAAAGAGTAAAGGAATCTAACACCAAACAAAGGGACAAGAATTAACTGGGAACATGAATTTTTTTTGCAAAAACATGGAATGAGTTGAAGAGAAACTTCAATAATGAAGAAGACAATTGGATTTGTACCAATATTCTATATTAAGCAAAGAAAGACAAATAACTACCCATATCAAGTCAAGTATCAAGATGTTTGGGGAACAAGACAACAATAGCTTTACACTAATATATACATATGCCAACAACGATATAAAAATAAGATAAGATAACTTTTGGCTAATATCAGTACATGAGTCACAATTGCAAGCCAATGATTTAATAAATCAGTAATAAAATTCAAACAAAGCTTAAACTAAATTTATAGCACAACACATTTTATCAGCAAGAAGAATAACATTTAGCTAAATTCAAATGTTAAAACCATAACTCGGTATCTTCATTAAGGAAATCAGAAAATACACAGCGGCAACATGATCACAATAATTAAAAATTTCAAAACAACAATAACACGAAATGACGAAGAACTTAGCAAAGGGAAGGGGATATCACCTTTTTCGGAGCATCGACTGAGATGAAACGAGCAGGGAGGCGACTAACTCACACCACCAACGGAGCTTTGCCGGAAAGTTTGAATGAGAGCTTCAAGAGAAAAAACTTAGAAAAAAAGAACTCAAACCTTGACTATCTAAATGAGAATTATGGCATTATGCATGTTGTTATGAAATTTATGTAAATGTTTTCAGGATGCTTTGAGAGTGAAGTATCAATAATTATGTTGTTGTTGTGTTGTTGAAAGGATTTCTCACATGACACATGAAAACATGTAAGCATGATTGTGAAAGGTTTTCCCACGTAATAAGGGTTCTTATGGTTGAAATGTATTCTCACCTAAAATGAACCAATGTTAAGGAACTATTCTCATGATTGAGGCAAGAGGCGATTACCCATGCTCTCTAATTGAAAGACAAAAGGCGATTACCCATGTCAGATGATGTAAGGACAAGAGGCAATTACCATGTTCCTTCAAGATCTAAGATGAATATGACTAAGAACTATTTCATTGAATTTAAGCTTAGAACCGAGTAGATAAGTGGCGATTACCCGTGTCCCATAAACTATGTGCCAATATATGATTGTCTAGATATACCTTAGCTAGTGGATCCAAAATAGATAGAAGTTCATGGTTCTTACCGTGACAAGTAGGACACCCCTTTTCGGTGTGGGGTAGACACTGGATTCCATTACCAGCTCACATGGTCTTACATGTCGGTTAAGGCTACTTCCCACAAGCTAGTTGTGTTGAACTAAGGTTACTTCAAGAAGTATCTCATACATGTTTAAGATGAAGATTATGTGCATTGACCATGTTTTATAACTCGTGTTTTCTAACTCTTTATCTCATGTTTTAGCTTGGTCATTGCATGTCATGAAGGTATCTCTTTTAAGCATGTTTTCAAATGTTTTTTGCATGACTATCATACTTTGTACATGTTTTTACTAACACATACTCTTGCCTACATTTTTCCCAAATATAGTGTCTGACAATCAGGGTTCCTAGTTTCGTGGCTAGAGCCATCTGAGGAGATTTTGAGCATTGGTTAGTCCTCACGCTTCGAGGACCGGACACTTATTATTTTCAGTCTTTGCTTACTTTCAATTTTGGAACATGATGTATGGGCTATGCCCTAATTCATTCTTATGTACTAGATGGCTTTGTGACGATTAGATATATGATTTTCTCTATAAAACTCTGATATGTTCAAACTGTTTTAAATCTATTTATTCTATTATCTTGTATGATGAAAGTTAAGTGTCTTGTATGGGGCCTCTCGGGGTCTTATACTCCATGTTACGTCTAGGGGATACCTTGGGTCGTGACAGGAGAGGGGACGTTCAACCACTTGATTGTAAGGAGAATGGGATTGGCTAGTACCAGGCTCTAAAATAGTTTTCTTGAGCGAGCGGTCTTCTTATCTTTTAGAGTTGCATTCCCAAGGCAATGCTTATTGTAGATTGAGATGGATTGATCTTCGCTATCGTGGCTCCTTCTTGTACCAATTGATGTTGGGGTCTATGCTTAATATGAGTTTTCTCCTACCCCAAACAACTTCGAGGTTCCCATCTCACCTGATCCTGAGCCAGAGGCCCCCGAAGGAGCCATCATGATTGATGATTCAGAAATAAAGAATTGAAGAAACCATGGAATCGCCAGCGCCAGCGCTCCAGAGCAGCCCAATCCTTTGATTAAAAGGAAAGAAACTTACTACCCACATATAAAGCTAACCTTTCGAGAAAGCCGCAACCGAACTCAAGAGAGCCTAGTAGAAAAAAGAGAAAATAGAAGGTAGCAAGCAAAAAGCTAGAAAAAAGGGAAATAATAATATACTACTAAGAAAAAAATAGAATTTGATCTTGGAAATAGGAGAAAAAACTCATCATAACCTTTCCTGAAAGTAGATGACAAGTTTGAAATCTTAACGCCAACATAATCATTGAAAGAGTATCTTTTTTTTTTCACTACATCGCATCAAGGTGACAGGATTCAAACCTATAGCCCTCTGTACACAAAATAGATGCACTGACCAGACTGCACCACACCTCGTCTCACCACCCCGAAGCATATAAATCCACCCGATCGATGAACACTCAAACCGAACTCGCCCATCCTTTTGGAGGGATGTGAGAACCAATCCGAGTAATCAACCATTTTTTTAATTTGCCTTAAGCACCCCAACCTTATCGCAAAAAAATCATCCGTATTTTTCATGAGCGCTCACATATTTTTGCTTACTCTTTCACTTTTATTTCTCAATCCGGCTCACTCTTGGCTAGGGTTTGGACCTTTCTCCTGCTTAGAAATTGATTTGAACCACTGACACAAGGATTTTCAGTCCTTTTCTCTAACCAGCTGAGCTACCTGAACCACTTTTCTGAAGTCCCCTTTCTTCATCGAAGACCGCTCTACCTTAGTAAGGGAAAAATCCTTTACTAAACTAAGAAAATAGAATAGATAGGCTTTTTTTGTTTCTTCATCAAGCTTTAGAGCAGCTCTTTCAACTGCCACCTAATCCCCCAACATGCTCAAGAACCGAGATCCATCCAGTGACTGCCGGAGGGAGCTTGCTTATAGAAAGAAGATAGGCGAGAAAAACAAGGTGCAATGGGCTTTCCGCTCCTAGTCACTAAGAAGTGCTATTCTGTCCTCTAGCGGACTGGACTCCACCAAGAGGTTCTTTCTCTCACGTAATTTATCCTTCCCATTTCATTGTTGTACTGAAGGAAATGGGATTCGAACTCATGATACAATCTTCTTGTATGTCGATTTAGCAAACCAATACCTTAAGCCACTCGACCATACCTCTAAGTTGTTGATCGAAATGGAATTGTATGTGCTGGATTTGGTTGCTTGCCCGAAGGAAGGGCTATCTGATCCAATCAACTACGTAAGTTGTAGCGCACTAGCGCGCGTACTTTTCCTCTATAAGCGAGACTCCATCCAAATCTTTCACTTCTTGGGCGATGCCTTCTGTTCTATGAACACCACACCACTTAATGATTAAATTTCAAGTTCTCGCCACCGACCCGGGAGAACACAGGGTCAATCCAAGCCCTGACCCACCTAAATGGAATTCATATCTCCTTCATTTCGTCAAGAAGGGACGGGAACTGGACTTTGCCTCCTCTATTATATTTACATTACATTACAGAGAAGTCCATTCTCATTATGATCAATCCACATCCTAGAGTAGTGCCCGAATTGCTTAGCAACCAAAGATAGCTTACTAAGGTAGTTTACTTTTTCATTTTGAAAAAAGAAGACGAAGAGATTTTTCCTTGATTGCACTAGCTATCTATCAAGCCAGCAACCCCCCTACTCACCACAACATCTATAAAAAGAAGAAGCTCTTTCTCCTTTTTATTTCATAATAATAAGGTATGCATCCAGCTCTCGATCTAGAGCTACTACTTCAAGAATCAACTGAACTCAAGAAGTTAGGTTATGATGTCAACTTTGATAGTGGAGATGAAAAAGAATTCCTGACTTTAAAAGTAAATCTCACTAAACTAGACTTTTACGCTTGACATGAAAAGTAGAGGCAAGCGGAGTCAAAGGTCGAGCCTCAACCAGCAAAAGGGGATAACCATGCCAATCCAAGCACAATGAAAGTGTTACCAATCTACCTTTCTTTATTTACCCTAGACTCTGTTCTAAGATAAGTTATTCAGCTACGGAGTGCGTTAAAGAGCCGTTATTTAGTATCTGAGAACTAGAAAGTAGATATGCACACGAAAAGACATGCAAGATTAAGGTAAGGCTTTACTTTATTAGTCCTATCCCTAGGACACTTTGTTACGCCTCGAGGCTACCACCTTGACGTAACAAGGGACCTAGGATCACGAGTGACACCAAGATAACTCTGAGCTAGCATATCATAACATACTAAGATAAAATGACATGAGAAATACTATGCGCAAGCTTAAAACCATAATTAACAGAAATGATGGGGAATACCCAATACTGTCTGAATATATAAACGATGAGTTTAATAACAACTGAAAGATCAAACTAAAATCTAAAATTGAATCTAACTATGTCTGAAATAAGCCTCTAACTGACTAGAGATGCTGGGACATGCCCCCAGCTAACTCTAGCAAAATTGAAACTGAAAGACTGAAAGTAAAAGAAAACATGTTTATCGTTCTCAAAAAATGAGGACTCACCATTGATAATGCTGAATACGGATTGTGAACCGATCTACAGACGATCTGAATGTTGAGGACCTGAACCTACATCACGAGAAGATGTAGCGCAGAGTATGCGTCAGTACTAGAAATGTACTGAGCATGTAGGATAGGATAAAGTTGAACAATGTATACATAAATTAATAAAGCATACTGATCAATGATATAATATGAACATGAAGAATATACTGAACACACTGAACATGAACTAAAATGAATGCAATGACCAAGTTCATAGCATGCTGAAATTGTATACTGAAATATAACTCGTAACCCGGTCAATGTATTAGAATCTAACTGTGGGAGCTACTATTAACTGACATAAAACCGCATGAGCTAAACGTGGAGTCCGATGTATACGCCCCATCGAGAGGACCCAATATACCTTGCCAGGGGTATAAAGGCATGACTGGCGTGATCACTAATTATAATACCCACAAAAGGGAATTAACCTATGTGGGCATGTAGTTCTGGGACTATGAGGGTGACTGATCTTAGTCCACTCGGTATTAAGCCTACTCCCAACTAGAATGCGTAAGATACAACACAACTGAAATAAACTGGATAACTCAAGATTTTGACATACTAACTGAAAATGCAATAATAAGTACTGATAATGAAACATTTGAAGACTGTTGCATGTATATTTGTATAAACTGACCTAGCAAGTGTAATTCATGAACTAAACAAATCTACACAACTAGTGTTCTGAATTTCATGCAACAATTAAGCAACATAGTTACAAAAACGTAATATTCTGATTAGGAATACTCTAACCACTAAATCACAACAATAATCTGAAGTTCTAGAAACCCTAAGTCTAAACATAATGAATGGAATCAAGAATCTGACTAAATTCTAGGGACCTAATGGGTGAAAGGAACCCACTAGTGAAATCCATCATACTTGGCGACGAATCCCGTAGAGAAATCTTTCAATTTTGGGGCTGGAACTGAAGGAAACTTGTTGCATTGTTGGAGAGGGTTTGGTCGATGGTTTCTCTTCTCCTTTTCTTGGTTTGATCGATTCATTTGAGAATGAATTAGTTAGGGTAAAGTCTGATTAAGTTACTAAGCTAAAACTGAACAAAACAACGTAGTTTAAGGGTTAAACAACGTTGTTTAGGTGTCCAACGCATAGGGAAAAGACCAAACGACCCTCGACTTAAAAGTTGTCGAGGCCAATCGACGGGTCTGACCGACGGACCATCGACCGACTGACGGCCCGTCTTGTAAGTCTGTCGATCAACTTCAGAGGAGGGGTTCTGGGGTCTTGAACCACATACCAGGACCACGGGAAGGGTTCTGAGGGTCTTGAGAACCACGGACCAGGACCACGACCCGTGGTCTGACCTACGGTCTGTAGGTCCGGCCGTGGGTCGACCCTTAGAATTTTTTTTTTGGGTTTCCTGGGGAGGGGCTGTAGGTGGCCCACCACGGACCCCACCTACGATCCATCGGTGTCCCCGTTGGTGGCACCTGCAACTTTTGGAATTCTACATTTTGGTCTTCCTAGCATACGGGGTGTTACATATCTCCCCCTTGTGAATATTCATCCTTGAATGAAGACTAAACTAGCTGAGTATGGAGGGAAAGAACTACAAACCCAACCACTAAGTACTGGAAACTAAAATCTGATTGAACTAAGTTCAAAGAAGATGCAAATACACTGAAAATGCAAGTATAATTGAAGAAACGTGATACTAAGACTGAATCTACACATGAGTACTGAAATATTGGAGAGGAACTATTACCTCAAGCTGAAATGGAATCGGAAGGAAATATATGAGGATACTTGGCCTTCATGGCTGCTTCTGCTTCCCAAGTAGCTTCCTCCACAGATTGACTCCTCTACAAAACCTTAACTGAAGAGACCTCTTTGTTTCTCAACCTTCGAACCTGACGATCAAGAATTTCAACTGGCACATCTTCATAAGTGAGACTATCATTCACAACCACACTTTCCAATGGTACTATGGATGCTGGATCACCCACACACTTCTTCAACAACGAAATGTGAAAGACCGGATGCACCGTTGCTAGTTCTGCTAGCAACTCTAACTCATAATCCACTTTTCCAACTCTTTTCAAGATCCTGTAAGAGCCTACATATCTAAGACTGAGCTTCCCTTTATTGCCAAATCTCATTACCCCCTTCATAGGTGATACTTTTAGGAAAACCCAATCATCAATTTAGAACTCCAAGTCCCTTCTATTTACATCTGCATAGGACTTCTGGCGACTCTGGGCTGTTTTAAGTCTATCTATGATGATCTGAACTTTTTCCATAGCATCATAAACCGAATCTAGCCCTATTAAGGTTGCTTCACCTACTTCAAACCAACCAACTGGAGATCTACACCTACACTCATATAATGCGTCATAAGAGGCCATCTGAATACTGGAATGGTAGCTATTATTGTAGGCGAACTCTATAGGAGAAAGGTGATCATCCCAATTGCCCTTGAAGTCAATCACACAAGCTTTCAACATGTCCTCTAAGGTCTGAATGATACACTCTACCTGACCATCCATCTATGGATGAAATATTGTGTAGAGATTAACTTGAGTACCAAGAAATGAGAGGTAAACTAAGGACCTCTATATGAGATAATAGACAAAGGAACCCCATGCAACTTGACTATCTCATTAATGTAAAGCTTGGCGTAGTCCTCCACTGAATCTGTAGTCTTAACATCCAAAAAGTGAGCGGACTTTGTAACTTTGTCTACTATCACCCAAATGGAGTCATGTTGTCTACGAGTACGAGGTAAACCTGTAATGAAGTCCATGTTTATCACTTCCCACTTCCATGTAGGAATGCTGATCTCTTGTGTCACACGTCCTGATTTTTGTTGTTCTACTTTCACCTGCTGACAATTAGGGTGTTATACCCTAAAAAAAAATTGAGCTAAGACTTGAACCGTCCTTTATTGTGAGTAGGATTTTACTAATGAATTTAAAACATCTTAAGTATTAAGGTCAGGTCACTAGATGTAGCACCTTGAGTTTCAAAATGAACTAAATTGGAAATAGCAAAAATCTGAAATTTTGCATGTTAAGCTAAGTATGAGTTTTGGGTTGACTTCAAAAAACCATAACTACTAGATCATGATGAGTTAGGTAATCTACCAGATACCTTAGGAAATATCCTTGAATTATCTTTCCAACGCCACCGAGTTTTCTCAGTTTTGAGTTCCTATGAGGGAGATATGTGCATTCGAAGTTGGACAATCTAGATAAGGAAAGTCAAAACTGAATTTTAGAGGGGTATTTTGGTCTTTTCCTTACCAAATCAGATTTAATTCATTTTAGTAAGGCTTTATTGGTATAATCCTGTTAGGTTCAATTTTATAATCCTAAAATTAGCCTAGGGTTTTAGTTGAGAGTTCAAGAAGAGAAAAGAGGAGATGATCAAATCGTTGGTCGAGAGTCTTGCGTTTTGTTGCGGATTCTCGCCATGGGTTTAATCCCTAAGAGGTATGTAAGCTCCATAGTGTTGGGTTTGTTCACCCACACGCCAATCATGTTATTTTCAGCGCAATTTAATTCTTAAAGTTGAAGGATTAGAGTTATTGGTAGGTTTTCTTGAAGTTCATTCTAAATCTTATTTTGTTGGGGTTTTGCTGATTTCTTGAGATTAATGTGAGTGTTTTTAGGGCTGTATTGAGTATATTAGAGTGTACTTATGTTAAGTTATCGAATCCAAGTGATTGGGGAAGAAACAGTTTGATTCTAGGCGAAATAGGGTGAGAAAACGAGCAAAGAATTTCGTCGGGTAAGTATGCTCTGAAGTTTAGGGGCAGGCGCCCCACGCCACCCATAGCCCTAGGGTCTTCTACCCCGTCCAATTTGCAATCAGTTGCTCCGTTTGAGTTCTTTCGAAGGGTACCTTCACTCCTTTTCGATTCTACCTACTCTAAGCTACTTCTAAACAACTGAAATCATTCCTAACATGATTATAACCTTGAATTCATGATTCAAATTCAAGGTAGAGTTAAGATTTATGTTTTGAGAATTCTGTCGAACATTCTAAGAAAGTCCCTTTGAGTCCTTTTGTGGAGTCTTCTACAACTTCTAGCAACTCGTTTCAAGACTCAAGTAAGTGAGAATTAAAGTGAGGAGAATGTATTCATGAGTGTACTGTATCACCTAGATCCTTCATATCATGAACCATAACTCTTGAATTCATAATTCACATTCAAGAGAGAGTTAAAAGTAAAGTTCAAGAAAGCCTTTGAGTTCAATTGTGAATCCTTTGAGATCAACTATGAATTTGAACTAAGTTTTGAGGTAGTAAGTAAGAGAATGAGAAGTGTCGTATACATGAGTTTCATGTAGTTTGTAGACCTTCTAGTCGAGTCGTTCATGCCCATAAATTCCGTATGGACTCCATAAATTGAGTATCATTGAGAGGGCTAATATCTTTAAGTTCTAAGTCTTGAGTATTGAGTTCCCAATCCCCTTTGAGATTATATTTTCTAATCATGGCACTATTTCATGTTACCCATGAAGTTCTTGAGTTGAAGTGTTCACGTCCATAATTTTGCATGAACCCTATAAGGCGAACATTCTTGAGATGAGAAGTATCTTTGAGTCCTTGAGTTGAGTAGTTCATGCTCATAATTTCGCATGAACCCTCTGAGTTGAACATTCTTGAAATGAGTAGTATCATTGAAGTTCTTGAGTTCCAAGTTGTCACGACCCAAGCCTAGGGCCTAGACGTGACATGGCGAATGAGGAACCCGAAGAAACCCCAAACAAGCCTCTCAAACTTGTCATCTCACTTCATCGGTCGCGGACGTACAATCAACATTAATTAACGGGAAAATAGGGACTAAGGGCAAACC